>JAVFBW010112625.1:0-16077 GCA_034783835.1 Mopalia ciliata | reverse complement strand
TAATTGTGAGTAGGGTTTGTTTCGGTTGGGGGTAGCTTTCACCAGCGGCGCCTATCGACTTTTTCTTTCAGAGATCGATACTATGGACATTCGCTAAAAGAAATGAAAAAACAAAACCCAATACAAAAGAACACTCATGTTGCGCCGTCGATTGATGCACAAGCTTCATACATTCATTGACTGCATATCGACATAGTCTTATTTAACATCATATTCAGGAGGATCTCATTTTTAAACCAGGCAGTTATTACAAAATTCAAGAGCTCTGTATGGATGGAATTGAAATACCTTTTTTATACAACCCGTTAGAAAAATTTACTCATGCAACAGTCAATAGTTTGATACAAGAGATGTGTCACCAGACTTGAAAATTGGTTATTTATATGGAAAATTACTGGTTTCCAGCGCAAGTATTAGCCAAATCACCGTACGCGCCTCAATACATTCATATACGGCCCTACTGCTTAATTGTCATCAATATTATCGCGTAGATTATGTTAACGCTCATGATTTCACTCATGTGGCATCCACTAAAGACTGGCAAGTCGGTTGTTTGCTTCAACGTTTTTAGTCCAAACAGTGAAGTATGTGCAGGTTGTCTTTCTGCATAATCAGTGGTAAAATACTGAAGTAGTGCATTTGCACTACCGACTAAGTTACAGAGGCTCACTGAGTTACAGAAGCTCACGGCGTTACAGAGGCTAACCGAGACAAGCGAGTTTCTCTTTGCATAAAGCAAGGACGCTAAATTAGCACCTGTTTGATCTAGATATTACTCATAATTAGAACATTGCTTAAATCCGAAAGCCTCGTCTGGCATATATTTATATTGAATAAATGAAGAGAGAAGAATCTGCTTGCTTGTGTGTTTGTGGTTTAAAGTCGTACTCAAGTGTATTTTATTTATATGACAACGGACTGTCCATTTCAAATTGTTCCTTACATCATAACGGTGGAAAACCAAGATGAAACCTCGTAAAAATCACCCCTTCCATTTCCGCAGCCACATCGTGAAATTCAATCAAATACGTGATGGTGGACAAACGGACTAGATCCTGTGAACGACAGGCCCAAGACTCTACCGACTGAGCTACACACGCTCACGGTAGAATGATGTAAATATATACATTTTGAATATTTGGCGCCTATTTCGCACCGAAGAAAAGAAGATGTCGATAATTAGACCAAAAACTGTGCGAGCTAAAGGAGAGACTTGCACGAGACAGAAGTTGCTAACCGGGCATCTTACCTTCCACATTAAGATGACTTAAGGTGTCTTGTTTTGTTCAATGCCATCTTAATAAATCTCTTCCAAGTATAAACGTACTGAAATAAACTTCCGAAATATTGCATGTCATTGAAACCCTGTGTCTTAAGCTTTTCGAATATCTCTTATCGCGCTGTGGTGCATCGTATTACACACCATTGCTATTCCCGTTTCGCCAATATTTTGGTAGCAAAATAACAAAAGTTTGTTAGTTTGATTTGGATTTAACGTCGTGCTCGAGCGTATTTCGCTTATATCACGACAAATTTTCCACTTTATACTTTTCCTTGCCTAATCACAATTGAAAGCAGAGAGGAAACCTCATGAAGAACAACCCCCGCGATTACCCTAACCATATCGGGTGACTCACAGATAGTGACGAAAGTTGCCAAAACGGGAATAAACCGTTGTTTTATACTGTCTGGAAAGCGGGTGTTTGAGTTTGGAGGAGGAACGTTTAGTTATTCAATGAGGCTTATAGTGCTCTTGCATGCCACTCATCTAAATGAGGGTTAGCTCCATTTAATTGCTAACACTAATGTATATCATTTTCGGTTGATTGGTTTGGATTTTTGACGTTTACTGCCAAGGGTGCAGTCTGATTGAAATTTATCGTTAGATAAAGAACCTTGGATTAAAGGTTTGGCAATATGTTTAGCTGAATGTGGCGTAAAACAACAATCAATCACCTAATATCCTTATTTTTAAAGACCTTTTGCCCCAATTGAAACCCAGTGGATGCAACGTTTGAAGAGTTTTAATTCCCATCTGCATTATTTCATAATTATATATCTATATTATATTGGAAACGAACAGAGAAATGGCGAATTTGAATATCAGTAGTGATGCGAGTTGTCGGGTAACGCAGGACGGCTTTTAACATTATAGGTTAGTGGGGGCTTGCACACAAAACATTTCGGGCACCGATAACCAACTGGTATTAATTTTTATTTATACGAAACTGTAACCATAACGTTACAGTTTTCTTTTTCGCAGTCTTAACCACGTCACTTCTGAACTTCAAATTCGCCAATAATCTCTATGGAAGAACTAAATATATTCAAAACTGCCCATGGAAAAAACTGAAATTGACGAACCTCTCCCTTAAACTAAAGTTGAGACTGGCATGATATTACAAACCCAGAATTCAAAATTTATAGCGTATGAAAAGAAATAAATGACTTGCCTTGTTCCAAAAAAGAAGCAAAGATATTGAAGATTACATCCGTAGCAGAGAGAACGTTATAATCTGTAGGTTCTGTGGATTTCACTTGATGTATTATAACCATTAAAACAATGCTCGTACACAATCCAACAAGTAGAACTGATAGCCATAAAAACAACGAGAACGGTTTCATAAATTGAAACATATCTGGTTTATTTTTTGGTTTAGCGGTCATTATTGACAGAGTGTTTTCCATAAATGGTATAGAGAAGTCCACAACATCTGCTCTCTCAGTTGTCACAGTAAAGATACCAGCTCCGAATGTTACCTCCTAAACACATGAGAAAAAAAGTACAGCACCGATCTGGTAGCTCAGCCTTGACAGCCCTTTCAGATATTGTATAACATTGTGTGTGCACTCGATTTCCTATGGTTCTTTGTCGGTGGCACAGATTCTGACCTTGGGACTTTACCTTATGCCAGATGGTTGTGAACGAACAGATGCGCAAGGGAAGAAGGTAACAAGATGATGAGAAGACTTCGATAGCTGGTTGCCAGAGAAAATTTAAGACTATATGTAACAGAAAATGGATGCGTGCAGGTTAAAGATCTATTAAATGAACACTTTTCCTGTAGGGTTTTCACGTTGATTTCGTTTGAAAATATTTACTTTTTGTCTAGTTCGGATCTGCGATGCTTATATATTGACCCACATACTGTCAACTGTTTAGATTCTCAGAATTGCGGAGGAATATCTGATATGGAAGGGTTCGAAATACACAGTGTAGGTTTACTTAATTAAAATAGTTTGGATGCCTCTTCCTTTTCTCTATATGCATATCTCATAAACGTTGTTTGGGCACTACCTCGAGATTTCATATTCGGAGATACCAGCGCTAAAGAAGTTTAACAACATACAATCGCTGAAATGTAAATCACAACCAAGCGTGGAAATGAAATACCCCAAGATTGGCCAAATCACAATCTTGATAAATCCAAGAATTGTTTTTTTAAAATAACATAGCTCCTGGCTTCCGGTTTGAAGTCAAGAAAATAAAGATGATGCTAGTCTTATATACTACCATCGACAATGGGTTCTTGGGTCAGCAGTTTTAAAGTGTTGATAGATTGAACCAGTTCTATGCATGATGATAACGCGCTACGGACAGTGTGAATGAAAGAGACTGATGTAAACTCATGTTTTGCAAAGATTTTGACGTTGAAATTGAACCAATACGTAAATATTTCAATCAACATCGACTACTGGAATCATAAGTGGAAAGTGGATATGGATAAGCAGCATTACAAAGATGGCGGATACACATTCATATCTTGCTGGAAAAGTCCGGAGCCCTTTCCACAGCACTATGACCTTATAGGCTAGGCCTTTAATCCCTAAGAATGACACGATCGGAATGTAAAGTGTGTCGTTTCACGGATTTAAGCATTCTTTGATGGTAGCCTGTAAGCGATGTAGGTTTACTTTTAAAATCGTCCTATAATAATTAAAAATCTGCTACTATATATATGATCAATATCGGCACCCAAATAATAATGTTAAGACCAGATTAGCGTCGATATTTAACTGTTATGAAACTTGTCTCGCCAAATATCATACCCATACTGGCGGCGGAGTTCATTGTAGACTGATGTGTAGACAGATTAATTGTTGTGAATTGGGCGTTTTAGAATAATATCTTAACTTTTAACTGGCAGAAATGCAAAGTAAACTTCACTATTTTATTGCACTGTGATTTTCTATGACAATGGCATGTTTTTATGTTATTTACAGGTGACGGACCATTTCTACAATTAGACCATGAGATGTAGTTACATATTCTGTCAGAAGTTAAAAAAACAACATACGTGTTTCTTCACCATGTTAATAACTCCAGTCCAACTTCCGTTAGGTAACGGATTACCATAAAGACCATCCACTGGCTCCACTAAAACATATCTACAAGGAAACCACAAAGATCAGAGTAGCCCTTTCGTATATTTATCAGTACTGCATAGGATTTTCAAACATATTCATTATGTAATGCTGATGCCATTACAAATAAAATCTTGAAAGGTTTGTAATGGCATCTCCTAAACTGATTTACATAGTTTAGTCCAACGTGACTATGCCTTACTCAGTCAAAGAGTGGTTTTTCATATTGATCTCAAGGGTGATCCCACCAAATGAGATAGGCGGATATCACATTGAACTAAATCTGAAATCACTCCGTTAGGTCAGTGTTGTGAAATTGTGATATCACCTCACTTTGATGTGATATCTCAGTGAGCTCAATTTGTAAAGCTTATGGAGTCAATAAACTAAAAAAAGAAGGACTTTGTTCCTGGTAATTTTCTGAATAATGTTAAATTCTCTGTATGCCGCGTGGGTTGGCGTGATATCACTGTTACATAATAAATAGGTAGTGCTTTTGATATCACGTCTTGAAAATAATATGTCACTGTCACATAATATAAAATAATGTTTGTGATATCACTCTGATGAGATGAATATTATTTCACTGACCTAGAAATATCTGTGATATCATACTCATTAGATCAATATGATGTCAGTGTCACTTTGTTACCATTCGCTGGCGTCTTCACTAGATTTGTATTTTATTGGAGGCTATATTGACTGAAAACTAGGACATCATATTATATATCAGCTGGCGTATGATTAGTTCTTATTAAAAATGGTGTGCTGTCTTGTTTCATTTGTTCTAGTCCTGGAAATTTGTTTTTGGTGGAGTATTTGGTATTGATGTAAAGTAATTGAGTGTATGTTTCTGTTCGGTGTAATATTATAGCCTCAATAGGTCAAATTGGACTGTTCTTACATTCTGAAGGTAGCTGAGAGCCCCTATGACACTCTAGGGCTTCTAACTCAATTTATACGGTCATCCCCGGTCAAGATTTTTACATGGAACTGCAAAATGATCTATTAAGGTATGTGCCAGGCGTTTTCGCCCAACGAAAGATTGAGAGGGAGGTTTGGGGCCAAACGTATGCCAAATTAAGTGGTCTTGCTCCAGCTACGTTACGGCCGTGATAGAGAGTGTCTCGCTATCTCTCTATGTGCACTGTCGTCGTAAATGCTATACTATGAACGTTGATACGTCGACGGATTGTCCAATTGATATAGTCCGCCTTAATTAAAAACAAATGAGCACCCCGTAAAAATAATCCTCACGGTTGTCTAGATCACTTCGTGCACCTTTTTCATATACTGGAGATCCACATCGAGACTCGAACGGTACATCGACGAAGGGTCCGTAATTAGAAATACTGAGCACGGCTGCGAGAGTACGACATTAAACCCCAACCAAAGAAACAATCCTTGTCAATATAAATATTGCCTAAAGTATAGGTCTGGGTTGAAATATCCCATGTTTCGCTTGAAAGTATTAGAATAAACAGTGAAATTACGTGGCGTGGATTTAGCATTTGTTTATGGGAAATAATCTTTTGAGGAACTGAAATATATACATCTCAGCGGCTACTAGATGTCGCCATATTGGGCCTGGCCACCACTGCATGCTCATCATGATTCAGACTTTTGCTCCGTCAAACGTGTTGGTCAACAAGTAGGCATTGTGACCTTCAAACAATTTTTTAAAATCGCGTCGAAAGCAATAGGACACTAGCTCTGTAAAACTCTGGATAGAATGGCTGTTAGACGCACGTATGGTTGCACATTCTCGTTAAGTGTAAAGTAAGATAGCCAAGCAATAAATTGTTCAGACAGTTGTATTTGTGTTTGCTGCGTATTTTGACAAAAATGGGCGGTGTCCAGGGAAAGATATTTGATTGGTCAACAGAGTTCTTTTATCTACAGTTTAAAGTGTATGGCGGGATGATTTTGATTCCAATTTTGACATAACTTAGATATAGTTTGATTATAAAATTAAAAGCCGTAAATTAACACAAGGGATAAGGACTTTTCAACGCGTATACATTTTATTTCAACCCACAGATTTACTCTCCGAGAGTCGCCATTGAATTTGCGAACAAAACAACAGCAAGATTGTATCATTTTCAATGACGAAACTTGTAAATGATTTACTAATGTTATCCTGTGGCATATTATTAGTATTTGAGGTGGATTTCCCTTTATTTATTTATTTATTTACAGGTCACTGAACGATACAGGAAAACAACAATAATTAAGGTGCGTCACTTACTTGAATCCATTCATTTTAGCAAGATCGTCTAGAATATCTACGATTATACCATAATAACTTCCATTTCCTCCAATAGTGAATTTGGAAAACGGCATGTCGTCCTGAAAAAATGTTATAAAATTGTTCTGATGTAGTTAATGTCCAAGAGAAATAGTACCGAATTTAATACTTGCTCAGCATGCTGAGCCCTTTTGTTTAATTTGTGTAGTTTTAACTGATGTATGTGTTAAATACGGCAAGATTGTTATTAGTAAGTTTTATACAAATTAAGGACAAACACGTAAAAACAAACTGTATGGATATTAAAGCAATAGGACTTGGAGTGATACAAATAATAACATAACTACAGAAGCATTACTGACCCCAATGATTGCCAATCGTAGAAACATTCCATGAAGTTCAGAATATTTGACGAAAAAAATATTTTTTCCTGTATATGCGAGAAGTCCGGTCTCTGGTGACCATTCTGCTACAGCCTTGAAAGGAATCTCTTTACCAGCAGTACTCTCAAGTAGTTCAAACGCTACAGAATTGTCGTATCGGGCCCTGTCCATTCTACACACGCGCACGGAATCAACATTCTAATAAAATAAAAACAAATGTGAAATCGACATTGCTGTTCAATGACTTGAAAAGATCGCAAATGTTTCTGTTCAACAGGATTTTGGGGGGATTTTGGACTGTTTATTTAGAAAGCTTGGAAGTAATATATACACGATTGTTCTTTGTGCGGCAATTGTGAGAAGAGTTCAGTTAAAAACTACCCTTTTGGCTCTTACAATTAAAACGACGCATTGCGGTCGCTTTTACGTGACGCCGAAGCAAGAAGTACAGACAGTCAAATACAGCTGATCTGCAGTGACCGAAACTTGAATATAAAACCCTTTCGTTTGTCAACAGTAAAATCATTTACTGCCCATCGCTTAAAGTTACGGAAATTAATTTAGTTTTTCGAGTTAATGGTTCGACAGAGGAAGGCAAAGTTCTAAATACCTTCGAAGCAAAGCAGTCCCATCCCTCAGCGGGAGTAAGCCTAGGTTTTTGTCTGATCAAAAATGCTTTTCCAGATAGACTCCCTTTCACCGGAAGGATATCCGTTTCATTTGTTTCTGTCTCAGTAAGTATGATCCAATATAATGAACAACTAGTACCAATTGTCATACCCTAAGAAAAATGATATATCTTCATTAAACATTTTGATATTAAAAAACCATATTATTAATTTTTGACTAACAAATGCTGTGTAGCATAAGTCAAAACTTTTAAGCTTCAGGCGAGAGTAAACTTTCAGACAGAACATACTGCCCCTAAAAACTTTGCAAACTATTTAGACAATACCCCAATCTATATTAAGATCTAACGCAATCCACCCAACGACAAAAATTATTGGTTTCTTGAATTGACCAATCACAGAGCTGCTTCTCAATTCTGGTTTGCTAAAGCCGTAGATTTCCACTGACGAATAGATGTTTCCCGATTGAGTATTTTTACATGACAAACGGATATATGCACGCACAATCAACAAACATCATTCAAATAAAACTTTTAGTGAAATTACATTTTCCACTGGGTACATTCGACTTACAATACCAACAGAGAAGAAAATCGGATAACTTCTGCTTGTTTTTAGCCGACTTTTGATGGCCCCAAGTTATCTGTGTTTTTATTGGACATCTGAAACTGTCACCTTTCGTGAACTCATAATAAACCTTATTGAACAAGTATGAGTAGAGTGATTGCGTTAGATCCCAATCCAGCTACAAAAACGGGGAGCGTTTTGGGGATCTGATTTAAATTAGATTAGGCAATAGCAATGATTTGATTTCACATCAAATGTCATCTACATTTTATGCCAATTATCAATTATACTAGATGCTGTTTGGTCTTACCATATGATTAATAGTGCTTTGATTTGGAGTTAAGATAAACAAATTTCCTTTCTTTTTACATAACTGGTTTTGCAGCTCTCCGCGTGTGTACAAAATCGTCTCAATCCCTTCAATAGAAAGTGCCTGAATGATACGTTTGGCAAACTGTTTTCCTGTAAATATAATTTCATCAAGAGTACCCAAATGAACAGCTGGAGTCCCATGTAACCAAACTGACCAAGATAACTACACATTACATTAACACTACTGTCGTTGACAATAGTCTTCCTCTGTCAAACCCCATTAATTCTAATCCAACTACATGTATACACTTTAGTATTCACGTCATATCTAGTTTGAGGATTATCGTAAAAGGTCATAGTTAGTATATATTATTTCTATGTTAATTACATATCATAGCAAAATATTCACTTTCTTTAACTTACATAATTTTCACAAAAAAGGCATCAGAAACCTTAATAGGAGTTTGTTTACAAAGAAAAAATATTGGAAGAACATAATTATGACTTACATAATCTTAATCTACGTAAAATAGATTCAAACAGCCATATAGGGATATAACACATGGCAACACTAAATGTTGTATGGCAACGGTAATCTTGAAATAGTAGCCAGAGAGACACCCGATCGAATCTTACATCGATATATTCACTGTTATTGGCCGTAAACATAACATGGAAAAGTAAGGGTTTTGTTGTCAATCAGATGTCTCCATGTTTAAAGTACCAAAATGATTTCTAATATTAAGCGACTCAATGTATAGTCCTTTGATGTATACTGTTCTAAGATTCAAGTCTTGCTTGTTAAAGGGTTTTGACTAAAAAAGTCTTTGAATTGATTTAGAAGAAATATAGTGCTGTATACTTGCCATAATTACTGTCAAGCATAAGATTAATTGTCCTCCATTCAACCTCTTGTGCAATATCTACAACCACTTTCGGCAGATAGAACAACTGATAAACCACGTGATTGGTGTAAGTAAAAAGCCGAGTTGAAATACAATGGTCAGGATCCAGGTTCTGGAGTGTGTATGTCGTGCTTGGTACGGAGTTCAACGAGGGACAGCTCATTTTTGATATTAAGAATTGTACTCCAGAGTGGACCAAAAAATGTTGCTCTAAAATACCAAAAGAAAGTATAAATTTATTCTGTGTTGCAGTATAAATTAATATCAGCACACGTTCTGGGTAAAGGTTTACTTTAATATTCAATTTTCACAAGCTCAGTGCAGTTTTATTTATGGAATTTCATTAGTTTTGTTTCGACCCGTAGGCAATTGACATTGCACTCTTTTGTTGTTTCCTTTTAGATTAACAATACAAGTTCGTGTCCCTTTCTCCTACTTCAGTAAATTTGGGAAAGTATCCCAGCTATACAAACACGCCATATGTTAGATGGCCGAATACGGCGCTAAAAATCCAGTATAACAGCAAAATTCTAGTTATCTAATACAGTACATGAGCTCCCTACAGTGCTGTTGGTTATCATTTCCTGTTTCTTATTTTTTTTAAAAACTCGTTAAGATACTTACGTCTTATGCGAGACTTGCTTGTCTTCAAAGGCAGTCGGATACTTCCTGGTTCTAGAGAAATCAAATATTTCAGACAATCCATATAAATGGGAATAGTCTCTTCCGAATCAGGTGACCTGCGCATATAACCTGCTGGAATAAAGTTGATTATCATTCGACGTAATATCATACTTTAGGTAATAGTTAACGTTGCACGTACAATGCCCGTTTATTTCTTGCTGTATTTTTTCAGTTGCAGGTACCAGAGCCATATTTGACCATGGCATTGATATTGTTTTCTTATGATGTAATTTGGTCCTGGTACACGCAATGTGCTCTCTGTGAGGAATATGTAACAACAGTTGTAAAATTAGGCAGTTGTCATGGCATTATTCAAGATACAGTTTGTCCAGCGCTAAAATAAACGATGACAACACAAACCTAATATATCGTCATTTAAACGATATAAAGATTTAGCATGCATAAGTGATCTATTGCTATAGTTTTTCACTAATATATCTGAGTTCAAACGGGTTAAAAACAATTGTATACTTAATAAGTTTGACATTTGTATGTAAACGTTATCTCTAGATTTAATATCTTTTCTTGTATTTTCATTTTATGAGGTATTCCAACTTTTCGAATAATGGCGTCCTTTGAGAAAGACAGTTTTCCTTGAGTAGTTAAACGTCGCCACAAAATGATTCGAAGTGTTATGTTCAGGGTATTGTGCTTGTATCTTAATAGGAAATTATGGATAAAACGCCCTGTTCAGGACAACGATCTGGAACTACCTGGAAAACAAACACACACTAATTGAATGAGAAAACAATGATTTTCTATTTGCACAAGCGTTCAAATATTATACTTTATTAATTTATGCATTCATACGGTGCTGCTTTATATAATAAGATGTAGTTGATTTCTATATCTCCCTTACCGTTTAAACGAACTTCCTATCTTTTAAAGATTTAGATAGTTTGATGACGCATATTTACTTATAATTTTTCCTTCTCTGAACTATGTTGCAGGATTATCCCATTTAAAGAAATAGCTGGTGGATCATATCTGGGTTATTTACACTTTGGCCTACTGAAGCGACATTTGACATTTTTGGCTTCGGTGCAATTTCAGCTATTGATTTTCAAATTATAGCTGGTAACTATAACTGAAACGATGTACAGTCGATCTTATCTTTAAGGGCATATAGATGTGTGAGGCCAGTTCTGTGTTAAAACGCCAGGCATTAAATATCAAACCCTAAATCATCAAAATACATTTGCAAAAAATCGGTTGGTAGTTTATGAACTGTAATCAATAAATAAAGCTGTAATGGCTTATTCAGTATTCATTGTAATGACCATCATTTTCAACACGAACTCTGTTATAATGTAAACTCAAGCTAACACTGTCTTATTTTGTCTCTGTTCCCGCCACTGTCTTATTTTGTCTCTGTTCCCGCCTTAGCCTTCATTAAGTATCAATATCAAAAATATCCACTTGCAAACAACCCCGTGGGTGTTTGTCAGAAATATAACTACATGAAGGCCGTCACGGCTGCAGACATTTTTGGTGACATCCCCATGGAGATTTACATTTTAATAGCATGACAGGTGGACTAATAGCTTTACCACGGTCTGTCAGTTTTATGGTTGTTCTATAGCGTTTTGTCTCATTATTACGTATTGTTGGGTCAATTAAGTAGGAAACAACCAAATATATTTTTTGGTTTTTACTGGGGTACAATTCCCCCCTCAGCGGAGCAAGTTATTTTTTCGTTTCCTATTTAAGTATACCACTCATGGAACCCTCGTGACCTGCCCCTGTTGGTCACCACAGGGGATCTCGCCCTTGTTGGCACTCCATGGAGGGTGTGGGACAATGGGCGGTGAAACTTACTACATCCTATACTTGCTACCCAACCTCCCCTTACAAACACAGGAAAGAAAAGAAAAATTACCGAAATTAATTTAAACGAAAAGAGACAGGAAAATTGGGCTAAATGTTTAGTTATAAGTAGCAAAACTGAAAATAAGCCTGTCACAAAAATATCGCCGTTTGCGCTAAATAAAACATTAATAGCTACTGCAGAAACAGTTAAAAATGTAACCAAAATGGGGATATTTTGGTGGAATGTAATTTTTAAAACTTAAAAACATTTTCGAGTTACCTGTAGCCGTTACACCTCATAGATCTCTCAATAGCAGTAAGGGAATCATTAGAAACCGAGATAAAGATCTCTCTGATTTATCAGAAGAAGAGATCTGCGCCGACCTTAATGATCAAGGTATAGCTAATGTTAAGCACTTCACAACCAAACAGGATGGTAAATTATTAACACTAAACACTTATTTAATTACTGTCGATTCGACTGCAGTGCCAGACCATATCTAAATTGGTCCATACAGGATGAGGGTAGACATCTTCATCCCCAGCCCAACAAGGTGCTTCGAGTGTCAGAAGTTTGGACACGGAAAGAACCAGTGTAGAGGTGCCCTGATATGCTTTTGCTGCTCTAAAGGAGGCCACGAGGGCTTCGACTACAACAAGGAGATTACATGCTGGCCACATTGGCTTCCTCCAAAGACTGTAGTGTTTTCCCAAACGAAAAAAGAATCCAAGTAATTAAAACCGAAAAGAACGTAGCTATATCGAGGCTCGGCGCCTTGCTGTCTGTTTCAGATGTTCAAGGGCCATCCTAGTCTTACGCCGACGCCACAAAGAAAGTGTTAGTGTCAGTTGAGACACAGACCTCCGTTACGTGGCCAACTGGTGATGAGCACCTGTCTGCTATTAATAACAACATCAGATAAACAACAATGGCTACATCAACGCAAACGGTAATAAATAACGAACTTCAACAAAAAAGTCAAAAACTAAAAAAAACATCCGGCCCAAAGGTTCGCCCTTCCAAGGCCACAAGGAATGCAGTTCAAACGTTTCAGTTTGAATAGCCATTCAATGGGTTCATCTCCAGAGGGTTCAACCCGTCTCTCCAAAACCTTCAACAAGTAAGTCACTCGAGCCGGATCCCGTTGCTCTGGCAAACCGCTTTGATGCCTCGGAAGAGATGGAGGTAGGTCTCTTCCCTTTACAGCTCGCCCACCTCCGCTTTCTCGAGGGCGGCACAGTGAAAAATGAAAAAAAAAAACACACACACACAAACAAAAAACAATTGCCTTGAAATTAGACCTAACTGTTACACACCAACATATTCTTCTATTGATTTGTATATTTTTAAACTGTTTACCTTCATCCTAACTCAGGAAGGAATATTGCAACAAAAACCGGATTTGTAATAAAATTTCACTGATACTAAAATAGTAATATTTCTACAATAAGTTGTGGGCCCACGTAACCACACAGACTTTCTTTACGAGGCCAACTGGTGATGATCGCCCCTATGCTGTATACCAGACAAATGGAAACTACTACATCAAGGCAAACTTTCACAAAAAAGCAAAATAATAAGACAACCAAACAAAAACTTTCTGGGCCAAATATTCGCCCTTCCAAAGCCAGAAAGAATGCTGTTCAAACGTTTCAGTTGAAACGCCAACCAATGATATTAACAGAGGGTTGAACCCCTATCTCCAAAACCATCAACAAGCAAGTGCGGTGGGTTTGCTCTGGCAAATCGCTTTGATGGCGTGGAAGGGATGCCATCAGGCCTCCTCCTCCCTCCAACAGTACACATAGTGCTAATGGCCTGCCACAACCAAAAAATCAGCGTTGATATTATGATATTATGATTGTAAATAGCTATATCTGACAAAATTTCTAGTTTCAAAATGAATTATTTGATATTTTGTCATATTTTATGAAAACAACAATCCACACAAAAAAATCTTAACATTTATTTTTATATATTACTTTTCATTTGATTTGTTTCTAATTTTGAAGTGTGCTGCCAAAGGTGCAGTCTGATGGAAATTTGTCTTTAAATGAAGAACGAGGAATTTAAGGGTTTTGACTATATGTTCACACCGCAGCGTAGCTGAAATACCGCTGAGACTGGCATTAAACACCAATCAATCCATCGGAATGTCCACGAGATTGCATTGCCGTTGCTATGAGGGTCTTATTTAAGGTAAACGGCGAAATTTTGATCACAGACTTATTTTCATTTTTACTACTGATTACAATAAATTTTGGCCAGTAATGTTTTACTTTTTCATTTACATCAGTTTCCATAACTTTTCTTTCGCTTCCAAACCGCTTCGATGCCGTGGAAGGAGTGGAGGTAGAAATCAGGCTTCCTCCCTCTAGAGGGGGTACAATGGCACCTCGGTTAAAAGCCACAGTTAACACACAGTGCTGGTGGCTCGCTAAAACGAAAAACTCACCATTGATATTCATGAATAATTTGACGTTGCTGTTTCTAACACGATATTGACGTTTCGTATATAAAATGAAATATTTGATATTTAATAAAAAAAAAAAACACCCCCCCCCCCCCCCCCAAAAAAAAAAAAAAACACACAAAAGTATGAACTAAGGTATAAACTAATGCATGTACTTTTCGTTTGATCGTTTTTTTTATATATTTACTGCCAAGGGTGCAGTCTGTTGAAAATTTGTCCTTAAATAAAGAAACTTTGAGAGAAAAAGACTATGTTCACACCACAGCGTAGCTGAAATACCGCCGAATGTGGCGTAAAACACAAAACAAGCAATCTTTTGTTTCCAGAATTAATGGGGCTAGGAGGGTACGGCATCATATGGTAGGTTATGTTTCCACGAATATTTGCCCAGCAGAAGCCCCAAAAAAGTATTTTGTTGTTTCCTACTCGTTTGAGCCATAAGCCACCACCTTCTGCAATAATCTGAAATTTAAGGTTTGGGATTACCTTTTTATATAATTTCTCTGTTGTTTCTCTGTTACTATGGAATTAATAATTGATCATTTCAGTTCTCGAAGTGGCCAGCCGATTGGTCAGTTCGGGCCTTCTACGGAATCCAGGGAGTTTGCTCCAATGCTGTAACGACACTAATAGACTTAGTTGCACTACCCTGGCATGTTAAAGTCTTTATTTATATCAATACCCTGGTACGTTATGGTCTATGTATTAATGTCCACGTAGCAACCTTATACGCATTCTGCTTGTATTAAGGAGCATCTTGTATTCTTTATACAAATGGCTTTATGTGGAAATCAAAATAATGACCCTAATGTTATATACTACTAACACCATTTGTGTTCGAGTATGTTATAAACTAACAGTTACACCACCGGTTAAAAAAACAATTCAGTAGCAGTTGGATCTATGTGTAATCAAACTTACCTGCTTCGAAGTTCTTTTCCTCAAAATTGATGAAATGGTATAAAACAATACACAATTTTGTCAAAATCATTTTCAATGTTAATGCCGGTGCCAATTTCCTTGTAAACAAAATGACTCCAATATAAACCAACAACAAATCTTGCTGAGGGATATCATCTGGTCTAATATATTACTTCAACCCACATTCCTTGCCCATAGAAACAGCAGATACGGGAGCGTTGACCAAGCATTAAGCACGGCTATTAACACGCTGTTTTATCCAGGCCAAACGAACACCTCTATTATTTCCCCGTTATCAAGATCAACCGGTAACATTTGAACAATAGTTGCGTGTTTTTCAATTCACTTGATGATGTTCCACACCGTCCTGTGCATGAATCGATAAATGTCAAGAGATATTTTCCAATTATTAATAAGGTTTGCCGATAGAAATAATGTGGGTTTCAAAGAAGGCTCAAAGTCCGACAATACATTTGAATACGATTACCCAGGCTAAATAAAACGCTTTAACACATGGCAGACTATTCTGCCCTACTCTGACAAAAGGAAGCAAGTGACACACCTTCATTTTGATATTTTGGCATAAAACATGAATGTTTACAGCCGTTAAAGAACATAATAGTAGGTACCACAAGTACATTGATAATTCTGGTGGAAAATGGGGATTAGACCAGAAAATCACCCAAACTCAATGAACTTCAACTCTTCATTTCTCAAAAAGTATAAAATATATTGGAAAGATCTCTGCAAAATATGAAAGCTTGTTTCAAACATATTCCA
>JAVFBW010112614.1:0-16080 GCA_034783835.1 Mopalia ciliata | reverse complement strand
TCAGCTGGCAATAAAGTTTCTGAAAGCTTGGATTAGAGTTCCTTTACAGGCTGGGATGGTACAAGAAGCTACATGTAGGTTCACCTGACAATAAAGTTCCTTAGGGCTTGGATTCATGAAGAGTTTTTCTTATAGAATGGACTGGTACATGTAGCTAGCTTTCATCAGCTAACAATAAAGTTCCTTAAAGCTTGGATTCATGAAGAGCTTCCTTATCGAATGGACTGGTACATGTAGCTAGGTTTCATCAGCTGACAATAAAGTTCCTTAAGGCTTGGATTCACATTGAACATTGTTAGAAGCTGGAATGGTAAAGATTACCCATCAGCACTGATCCAAAAGCACGGATTGGTGGTGGGTTTTAATTATTTATCTTTGAGCACTTGATTGGTGGGAAGATTCTGTCAACACATGGTAAAGTTCTTCCTGTATAAAGTAAAAGGTTCTGTCATAAAGTCTTGGTTGGAGTATATCATCACTTAACAGCCATTCAATAAAGTTAATGTTTATTTCTAAAGGCAATACATCAATGGTATAAGAGTTCTACAGAGGGATAAGGGGGGGATTTCTGAGCTCGGTCATTGAACCACAAGTGAAATCCATGGTATTTGTGGAGTGACCAGGCTGAACCCATAGAAAAAAACCCTTTGTTCCATAACATTAGAATTAATATGATCCAAGGATTCGGTTAAACTCAAGGTATCATTTACATGACAATACTGTAACTCTACATTAAAAACACAAATAAAATGTGCTATGTGTTTTGGTTCTAGAGTATCATTTCTCCGATGCTGCGCCAAGGGGCAGAACTTGATGACCCTTGACAATGATCAGAGATAATCAGATGTTGATGCAGCATGTTCTGGAACCAATGGCCTTTGGGAATAAGACATTTAAAACCCAAACTTAATTCTTCCAAAATAATGATTCTTCATAAGACTCGACTTGTCAGGAGGTAAATTTGATTAATTCCATTAGAAAGGAAGACAAAAACAAGGGCCGCTTTTGATCAAAGGAATATGTCATTATACATCCTTTCTAATCTAAAACTGTAGACTATAAATAGCTCTTTCGCAACTAAGGTCCTCCTCTATACACCAAACTAAGGCAAAAGTAATGTTTTCTCAAAACTCAATGCCAAATATAGAAGTGATGAAATCTGGATCACTTACTGATGGAATCAGTCCACTTTGTGGATGTCCTCCAAAAGATGGTAATATTGGCTCACTGTGGCTTCTAACAGTGTAAGTCTCTGCAACTGGCAATGTATTGGAAGAAAACTGAGATTGCCTATCAACTGGAGCCCAAACATATCTGCCATCTGAAAGCAAAGCATGGCCAGGGGTACCACTAGTGGAACTTTGTACTCCAGTAGAAGCAAACCCCTTAAAACTGAACTCTTGTTCATTGTCTTGCCTTTCTATATTTGTTCCATTATATTCTGGAACACAGGGTGTGAGGCTTCTAGTTGATGATTCTGGAAGATTAACTGCCATCTCAGGCCAAATCCCGTTCCCGGTCTCAGCTGTGGAGACAAAGTTTGGTTCAGCAAGGTTAGATTCCCTGCTCCAGTCTGTTACATAGACCGATGAACCGGTCAATCCTACAGAATTATCAATAGTGGACATTGCCTGGTTGTTAGACAGGGCTGATGTGGGATGAGTACTGGGCTGTTCACACCACTGGCCTGTTTGTCCCATCAACAGCTCCGTTGACGCTAGAAGCATTTGAACATCTGAAGGTTCTTGAGTAGGGTTTTGATATTGTGCCCATTCCGCCGTAAAGTCCATCGCATTAGAAAACGTTTTAGTGGCACATTTTAATCCAGACTGTCTCCATCCCTCTGAAATGTTGTTCTTGTTGGAATATCTTTTTGCAGAGAAATCAGATTCTTTGGTTTCCTCAGTTGTTTGAACTTCTGACTGTATTTCTCCAATGGACGAATCAACTATATGTGGATTCTTCACTTCTCGCTGGACATCTTCCGTCACAAGTGTTGGTCTAGCTGGCTTTACAGATGGTATTGTTCCTCGTTTTGGCCGTATTCGTCTGATGTGCCCCCCGTCTTGTGTCTGTGCCCCCGAGTCAGAAGTCCGGTATGCTTTCACTAGAGTAGGAATACAAGGGTTTTCTCCTGCCATTGAAGGTGATGCTGGATCATCCAAAACATCAGCTAAAATGTCAAAAGTTGTTTGTGGAAAAGGCGTGGGGGTGAGTTTGACAGGAGATGGGAGAGCATCAAGTGCCTTTTTAACCCTCTCTGGAACTTGCCCTTTATCAATGCTTTCACACAAATTCCGGAACTGTAACCAAAAATTTCTAAATGAGATAAAATTCTATCACTAAAATGTGCTTGGTTGGTTAAATACAAATTGTGGCGCTACTCTATCCTTTTAAATGATCCATTCCACAAACTAGTGGAAAACTTTTAGTGAGTTGCTAGTTCCCATTTGTTATTGAAAAAGATTGTCATGTCAGAGGTGGACTTCTGCAAACCCTCACAATATGTATGCATTGTTTATTCGATAGGGTTTAGTGTTGTACTCACGGGTATTTTACTTTTACTACCACAAATGTTCTTTTCCCCCACTGTAACTTGCCTAAATGAAGTGGAAAACCATAACCAAAACAGGTAAAAAAAACATCCTCAAAGAATTCCACAACTGTTGGCATGTTTGCAACTAAATATTTTGACAGCAATTTAATTTATAATTTATACAGAAAAAAACTGGTACATCAGTTATCTTCTTCTTTGGAACAAGCAGACTAATTGTACTGTAAAATGACCTGTTATTATGAATAACTTTAATCTTTTTGTAGTTGTGAAAGTATTATAGCATCAAAAACCAGTGTTTTTCAGAGAATTATTGATGCTTACAAACTGAAAAATGTGCTATATGCCTCTTAAGACAACCACAGTCCTTAATATTAGTCCCAAAGCACCAATTTATGAACGAAATTTAAGGTGAAGACAAGTAAAGACCACAAGGGCAAAACCAGAGAGATAAGGATGTAAATGTTGAAGCTGAAAAACAAAGTTTCAAGATGTACATGGATTTTTCCACTTGTGGCCTTCAAGTGGAACAACTTTTAAACGTAATTCAGTATCCTGACATACAACTTTAACTATATGCACACAACATTATCACAAATTTATAACATTACCATATCAAAACAAAATTCAAAGTCTAAAAATTAACAACAGAAACTCTTGGATTAAGTAACTGGTAATTGCATTAAAAAATTTGTTCCCCAAAATGTAAAATGATTTTAAAATGTCTTATGCGAATGTCATGTTTTCCAAGTTTACATGTAGTTCAGTACTTTTTCAGGGTGTTAAAATGACTTCTCTGTGTTTCCTGTTATCCTGAACCCACAAGCCAACATGAACAAGTAACACACTGTGGTAAGTACAGCCTTCTGGTTAGAAGTATTACAAACTTAACCTGTGTTTACAAATAGCTGGGACCAAAGTTCTAATGACTCCTACTCCTGGAACACTGTGTACAGGTTTTTACTAAATCTGTAGGCTTATAGTTCAATAATAGTACAGGGCATGTACATTAACCTACGTTATATCATTTACATTACAATACCAGTAGTTTTTTTTTAAAAAGATTTTATAATTTCAGTTTGTAAACAAGACAAAATTAACAGATTTATTACAATGATGTCATAGTAATGGCACTCAATTACCTACAAAAATAATTGTACTTGGTAATCATAACATTATGTAAATATCCCCCATTAATGCTAATGATGAAACTGTCAATTTATTAATTTTTTCTTAATTAGTATGATTTAAATTAATTGCATTAAATAATGCAAACTTTAAAAGCAAAATCATCATTGTTTTCTGATCATTCTCGACTATAATGGGTTACAATCATGGGTTACAATCGATACATTCACTGGTTATCTCTTTAATTGTGAGTAAAAAGCACCACCTAATTTAAATATGTAGCGTTAACGGATTAAATTAGTATTTACTGCAATAGGTAGCCCAATCTAAGTAAATTAGCATCTTTTTTTGATCCCATGATGTAATCCCATTTTTGTTGTTTTCTGAAAACCATTTAAATCCATAGATTTGTTTTTCTAAAAAGCCATCTTAAGCAATTTTCTTTTTCTTTTGCAGCTGTTATTTGAACTGCAATATTTATGTATATAAGCTTATACCATAATAATTCTGCCTTGTCATTAAGCTTGAGAAAGGTGCTAGTATCTGCACTGAAACGTTGCCCAATAAAAAACACGAGAAGTTGAAATCCATATAATTGTGTTATGTTACTGCTACTGCTTCTAAATGCCACTAAAACAAGTTAAATTAGCACAAACTGAATAAATATGTAGTATTAACAGAGTAAATAAGTATTTACTGCAATAGGTAGCCCAATCTAGATAAATTAGCACAACCTGAATAAATATGTAGTGTAAACTGAATATACATATTAACCGAATCAGCCCAATCTGAGTAAAGTGGTACAGTCCGATTGTCACATAACTTTAGTAAATGTTTAAGTAATCGTTGAAGTAGCATTAACTAACTGATGTGGACCAATCTAAGTAAATTTCCATCCTTTGATTAAATGTGTAACATGTAGCAAGTAATGAAGCGCAAACTGACTTAAAAAAAATCTGAGTCCGAGCAGGTAGGTAAACACCAGGTGAGTAAAGGGGTGGGAACTTAGTAGTCTTATTTGATTAACATATCACCATAACAGTAAAGCATATCGACCTGAGAAGTATCAAGTGAATGAAGAGGTTGCTTATGAGCAGAGTAGCGCCACCTGATTAAAGTAATGTTTTAACAAAACCAAGTCATATTTCACAATCTCAGAAAACTTAATGAAATTTTTATCTTCATTTTGGTTTAATGATGTACTTAGTTTCAATAACAAGTCAGCCCAATGGGTGAAGGATACCACCCTTAATGCCACAGACACAAAGACAATACAGGACCAAAATATAATAATAATAATAAACCAGATAAACAAAGGATGCAATACAAAGACATCAGAGATCATCTTCCAGATTCTCTTTAACTCTGGGAGTACCAGGCAACTCCCTTCACCCACCCACCTACATGAAATGTGGTATTGTCCAACATAACTCTATAAATGAAAAATAAACTAACCTGTTCAAGCTCCGATCTTAATGCATACACTGCCCTTTCTCTGTTATTCACCAGCTCTTCTAAATACTGGTAACGTAATTTTTTCCTCGCCCGACATTCCCTGGCACTTTGCCTACTTCGCTCAAGTTTGACTTTAACATCAACTTTAGATGGGCGTCGGCCTCTTCGCCCAGCTCTCTTAACAATAGAGCCACCTGACATTTTCTAAAACAAAAGATATGAAGTTTTTTAAAACATTTTAAACAAGCAGAAAATAAATTTTCTATAAATCGAAACCACACAAGCTTTCTTTGTGCTAATTTAGTTCCATGAAAATATATTTGGAAGTGTGTATAGTATAATTTGTACCATTCCAAAATCAGAGGATTCTGCTTTAATCATTTTCCACAGGATTTAAAAGGAACGCACAAGTGGACTATCTGTCATCAAAGAAATGAGATACTATTGAATTTGATGCTAAACCTTAAACTAACTGGAGATGAGTAATACAATGTTAGCAAGGTAAACGAATATTTCATCAGAATGCAAAGGATTAGATCACAGCCATGTGAAAATTATTCATCTAACAAATATATTTAACACTGATGAATTGCTGACTCATCATAATAAATACATTTTACTGACAGTCTGGTGTTTATAAGTCGAGGAGTTTAGACGATAGTGTTTGAGTTACTCTATTTTCGCTGTCAGGACTAGTATCAAAAACAAAACGTCAGGGCCACTATATATACACACACATATATACTATTCCAGTCCATTGTTTTTTGTTTTTTTATTAAATAAAATTTAGCTTTTATTGAGATCAACAGATAAATTTGGGGGAATGTAAATGTTTAAATGTAATCTTTCCACGTGAAAATGACATAGACACAAAATGTCCCAACATTTGGCAAGAACTGCATGAATCGTGAAATGTCATAACAATCCAACAACAACTTCATGTTATATGACTTGAACGTGATCTAAAAAATTGGAATTGCAAGACCCTACCAGGTTCAACTTGTCACTCTCTATCTCACTTTTCTCTTCTAACGTCGTATGGGATACTTCTTCAGTCTGATCAGTCATGAATTTTCTGTAGAATGGCAAGATCTCTCGTCAACAATCATACATGTACGTTAACCCCAAGCTTTGTTTACATCTAGTCACGCTGGACTCAAGCTGACCTTGTTGTGTTCTAGAATATTCGTCTCGAATGCCATTGGCTGCTATTTTTGGCTGACCAATCCGAGTGAATCAAAAAGTTCACGTCAGCGTGACGTCAACCACTGTAAAGGGGAAACCCCTTCTACGTCACGCATACGAATTGTTGACAGCCACTTCTAACTGGATCGAATCAGCTGCAGAACTGGTCGACCAAATCGGCGTGGGACGATTTTGTATTATTTTTGTTGTTTGTGTGTTTATTTGTTTCTTTGTTTGTTTAGGGATTAGCATCGTGCTCAAGGTTATTGCACTTATTTGACCACGGATTGTCCACTTCCCACTGTTCCTTGCCTTATTTCGGTGTAAAACCGACAGGAAACCTCGTTAAAACCGCCTCTGCTGGTGCCGGAGTCAAATAGTGTGACTTACCCATATAAGGGTCAAAAGACGGATTCTATCCCGTAAATGGTACATTAATAAAGTAGGATTATAGTCAATGCACACGCTAACAACTAATCACGGCCGCGGGCCAAATTATTTTTGTGACGTGCAGACAAAACAAATGTGCACTGTACGTACAACTGAAACATCATAGCAAGTGAAGTCAAGCATGCATGATGTAAATTATAAGTTGATCCTTAGCATAGATAGAGGAATTAGCATCACTAGCTATTATAACATTTTTTGAATTGCGTTTAAAATCATTGTATGACTAAAGATTTGATGCAGGGCAAGAAAATCCCCTTAAGCCAACACAAGGTGGGGATACAGCTAGGCCGTGTAACTGTTACTATCATCAGCCTCATTAGTTTTACAGACATTTGAATCATATATAGGTCATCTAAAAAGAAGAATTTAATACAGGTTTGTTGGTAAATATTTATTCTGATTAAAAATAGATTTTAACCATTATGAATGCATAGACATTTTCTCGTATAGCAGACCAATATATAGGCTCGCAGGGAAAATATCACAAGCAGGAAATCCGCTCATGTATTTCATTAATATATGTGTTATGTAAAAAAAATAACACTAACGGCTTTGCAGGCAAATGTAGCCTACATAACAAAGTGTCAAGAATTAGTGCGTGAAACGTGCCCCAGATATCGTCAACCATAGATGCGAATACCTAGCTTAATATCATAGGCTTGTATTGTATACAGTCAATAGAGATTACGTTCATATCCGTATATGACAGTTAACGCGAGAAAGTATGAGAAAAGCCCAATCATGCACCAAACCTCGGCTATCAAAATACATTTCTAAGACCATAAGCCTTAATCTCCGTAGACTGTACGGTACCAGAACTATATCAAGTAGACTTCTGACTGTACCTTATCTCTAACAGAATATTGTATCTGGTTTCTATTTAGATAGACCTCGAGGGTTTGCTATGCCACCGCATCGTTTTCATAGTCAGGAGGTTAACTGGGCAGCCTCAGTGTTAACATTATGCCCGAAGAAGATATGCTGGAAAATATATGTCCTTAGTTCTCGTCAGTAGCCAATGTGTGGTGTTGGGATATATTCAGGATGGGGGCTAAGCTAGCCATGTATTATAGCATGGCCTTATAAACAACACTCGGTCATTTCCGCACCGTAAATAATCTCACCGATATATGGGTCATTTTAGATGGCCCACTTATCCACGTGTTTATTGTTTATGTCTGCATGCAATTCTTGTGATGACATGATGACATCATAGGAGCTACATTATTATTATAATTCTTACAGAGGACAAAATTTGTATGTTTTACAACAAGTCATACACAAAAATGAACAGTGTTTTGTTTAAATGTGATTTTACCCGAGAAACGGGCTTATTTGATGTGGGTTTTTTTCAATACAAATTCATTACATTGCACGTTTTCATGTAATATTTATATTGCTTCCATTCACCTCCGAGATCAGTCGTATTCTCGCGAGAGTTTCTATAGTGAACAAAACTAAGTCAATGTCTCGAAGTTGGATGATTATATTTTAGAATGCTCCGAGATAACTGTACTGGTACGGAGTGTCGAAGGATGTACCAAAAAGGCAAACCGAATAGTCTTTATATTGGTCAGTGGACACGGTGCACAAGCTCTATGACCTATATATAGGTCATTACCCAATATTGTGCCTTAAGCTGGTGTCCGGTTACCTCCCTTTACCTTCAATCCGTCAGTTAAGGGGTTGGAGGAGATTGTTGGTAAAAAATGTCATAGCGTGCGTCGGGTTGTAAAGTAAATCAGATTTAATTTTCCATTGTGATTTTTTTTTAAAGTTGCCCTGGTATAGTAATTAAAACCCGGTTCACACCAAGTAGATTTTTTTAGAAATAAGTATTTCAAAATTTCCATGGACTTGGTACTAATAGTAAAAAAGGGCTAAGAATGGGTCCAGTAACAAAGGTTTGAATTTCAAGACAAATACTTGTCACATTACGATAAAATTTGGCCGAGCACCTAAGGGAATGTGCATGATAATGTGTGTATTGTCAGATTTTTGTCTAGTGAAAATTTGTTTTCATGTCGAACTAACTGATTGGCCACTCTCTGTTCATTGATACAATTCGACCAATTAAATGCTGAAATTTACACGGACTACTTAAACTATACATTCTACTTGCAAATGCCGTATTTACTTTGAAAAATGCTTTTTTTTCAAATGTCTTTATAATTTTTTATTCATGGATCACGACTCATTGTTCGATATTGACTCGAATTAAAACGTTTTGTTTGTAGTTTCTATCACAATTAAGTTAAGTAAATATTGCATTTCAATCGTAATTGTTTTCAAAGACATAAAGGAAATCTTAAAGTGTATCAGAAATTTGGTGAAACTGACCGAGGCACTCCTTAATTCAGTCATGCAGCTCAAATATCCTCACCGGGAAATGACCCTCCATCAGAATCATACGTTACCGATCAACAAATCGCCGGTTAAATGAAACAATCAACGTCAATCCCACAACTACGCGAAGTGGTCAAATTTCCAAAATTTCCCCTGTAAAACAGAGTTACGTCCCCCTGCATTTGGATAAAAATGGCGAGCTGATCGGTAAATGAGTGTTTTGCTCGGTATTTCTCTAATTTAGATAGGTTATCACTCGAAAAGGATTTTTTTTAGCATAGAAAGGGCCCGTTTGTTGCTCTGTGACTTACATTGGGGTACATTTAGGTTACATTTGGGGTACATTTAGGTTACATTGGGGGTACATTTACGTTACATTGGGGTAAATTAAGATACATTGGGGTAATAAATCGGACCCTTTCCAAACCGTCTAATTTGCTAAAAGTCGTATGTTCAGTACCAAAAATGAGGACAAATAAGACAATTGCTATTCCTGGAACAGTTCGCTTTAACAATGATCCAGATAAACTTTTTTTGCTCACTGGCATTTCTCATAATTCAAGTAGGCCTATACTAGGTTTGTTTTATTCGTTGATACAGATTGAAATGATATTCACGAACTTTGCTTGAACTTTCCTATGAAAAATTGAAAAGAGGGATGTATCGATGTATGTTATTCATTTGTATACTAGTTTGTAGTCCATAACGTTATAAACACAGAAACTTGACATATGTGTATCGCGTGTGTGTATAATACCTGATGCACTTCAAACTATAGTATACAAACAAGTAGAACTCCCTGTACTCGATTGGAGATTCGTCATTCTAAACATATTGTTTGTTGCTTCCTATCATCACGGCAGCTCGTAGAGGACCATTTTTTTTTTTTTTTTTTTTTTTTTTTTTAATTTTATATATTTCTTTTCTATCCACCCTAAAATGAATTTGTACCCGATCCGAAATTCATTTCCAACCGCCCCAAAATTCGTTTCTACCCGTCCCAACATTAAGTTCCATCAGAAGTCTATCAAGTAGAAGTATGAAACCAGCCATTACCCAGTCTCAACCTAGCACTTATTGATGATAAAGCGCCCCCTACCGGGACATAGAGAAATATCTAAGGACATGAATTGAGTGTGGAATCATGGATATATCATGATAACGCTGTTTGTCGCTTTTCAAACGTTATATTTTACCCATAAGGCGTCAGTGGATTCTGAAATTCAAACTGCGCGAAACTAACGAAATCTACCATTTCTTGCGCAATGAGTCATATGGCACTATGAAAGTCCACGAAAAGTCACAATGCCGTTGGGACAGGGTAATGGCTGGTTTTATACTTCTACTTGATATACTTCTGATAATACTCAATGCATATTATCTCGCAGTATTATTAGAAAAGGAGTTGCTTACACTATACAATTCAAATGGTTGAAGCATGGTTTTAAATAACAACTGAAAATTAAAAAAATATAATAATAACAAAAAGATAATTTCTTAGGCAGGGTTTGATCAGCCAAAACCTAGTCAAAAAAACCTTGTCAAAAACTGCGATCAGCTAAAAACCTGATCGCTCTTCATGGGATAGAAGGCCCGACCAGGTTTTTCCTTGACAAAAGAATGGTTCTACCATATAAAACTTTGTTACTTTTGTGACAAGGTTTTTTTTGGTTGCTGGTATAAGTAGAATTTGAACAGCGACCATTTACTTGCCCAGAAATTGAAGTAAACAAAAACATGAGACTGGTAGACAATGCATCAGTGTATTCTGCAGAACTTATGGCTATATTGATGGCACTTACATTTCTTGGTGACTTTAAGCCTATAATGTCAGTAATAATGAGTGACTATCTCAGTGTCTTTACACGAATTTCAGTATGCTAAAGCAATCCCTATTGTACAAGAGATTATATTTTTAAAAGCAATAACACCGGCACAGGGGGGATGCAGATTAAAAATTAAAATCGAAAAATCATCTTATGTTATAGATAACCCCCAGAGATTATATATGTCTATACAATGTTAAAATATTAGGGTATTAACGTTTTCTTCGACTGGGGGCCTAGTCATGTGGGTATAGTAGGGAATGAGCAGGCAGATGTCCTGGCTAAAGAATCATTGTCTTTCAATTATATATCTAACGAGCTTTGTCTTTCTGTTGTAGAAATCATGAACAAAGTTAAAACTCGTTTTACTCAATTGTGGAAATTGGAATGGGACACAGCATCAACAGGCAGAATTTTTTTTTACCAATTTTACCCTTATGTATCGCCCACGCCCAACGTTTCATTTGCTGTAGCCCTAGACATCGAACCAGTAAGATCGTACTCACGATACAATGTTATCAATTTACTCTACTTAGCATAACATACCATTATGCCTGTGTTTTTGTTAGCACAATTATGAGACAAACCTAACCTATAGTCACGGTGCGCATCATTCATTTGAATGGAACCAAAATATCATAAAATATGTACGTATGTATATATGAACAGCGACCAGATTTGTCCTGGTCAAAATATATCGAGACCATATAAATCCTGGTTACTTTTTTTGACCAGTTTTTCCCCCCAAATCATAGCTCAAAACTGTTCAACACATATGATGCTAACTAGCTGGCCCCTAAAGTTCTCTGAAATTCAAAGTTCTGTACATTTCATTTGCAATAAGCAAACCTGGGGAACAAAGTCCTTTTTTATTTGTCCAAATGTTACTTGGACCAAATAAATCTTGCTAACTCTTTTCACCAATTCTTTCTTTCTAGCCAGTTTAGAAGGTTTCAGTTTGTTTTGGTCGAAATGATGCCTAAATTAAATTGTTCTTGTTTACATTTAAAAAAATATTTCTTGGTTGGATAAAGGAATGGACCAAACTGTTTTTTGGTTGAAATGTTATCTGAAGATAATAATTCTTGGCTAATTTCTGTGTTTTTCTTGGTCGCTATAGATATAAACATTTAAACATTTTTTTTATTTTTCAAAATTTCATTCAACTCTGCAACACAGCCGCCGACTGCCTCTCTATGCCTCTAAGTCCTGGTCGTTTTCCAACAGAGAAGAAATACAAATCAATCCGCATAAATCGAAATCGAGGCTTTCAAACTTTACAAATAAATTACATTGAAACGAATGCGAAAAAAGGGTAAATCTTTACAACGTCCGATTAAGATCAAAATATGTGAGAAAAAAATGAGATGCAAACTTACTAAAATTGGAAACTGAGCAATACGTCGAGTGCTTTCTCCTTCTATCTTTTTTGATAGCAAGGTGCATGACACCACTGGGATCACCATAAAGTTAAAAGTCAAACGAACATTTTTTTCATTGAAACACAAAATTTCATTCTATGGTTTATAATTGTTTTCTCACTAGTATTATAGATGAAGTTACATTGGATGCAGCCACATTACGTCCAGAACGACCATGCGATGCGATGACTGAAAGAGAAAGCACATGAATTGAATCACTGTTGGCGAAAATCCAAACCATTTATCTCGTTCCACCTTTCACTCGTAAGTGATCAGCCTGGAATCGTGTTCTTCGTCACAGTGGCAATTAGGTATCAGTAGAAAATAACCTTGTTACATTGCTAATTGTGTCTGCGGACAAAATGGGATCGTGGCCTAACGCCGGAAGTGACGTAACGGAAGCGGTCTGTGGTCTGTTTTAGCAATTGTCTGGATTAACATTGAAATCCATTTCCAGCAGATTGCTTTCTACCTGATAGTATTTTCAGGTGAAACTCACAGCTTACGTCGCGACTCAAATAGTGCCAGGAATTAATGTTTGGTTTAAATATAACTGAATCAATCGCCCATTTCAGGAAGATACGTAAGAATTGTCTGCGGTTTTCAGTCAAATTGTCGTTGAAGGACATCGGAGAGATGTTGGGTACCGATTAATCATTCCTACAATGAGAATGCATAAGAGACTTTAGCTCATTCTATTTTTAAATAGAGACGGGATGGTAGGTAATTTCGAATTCCATGCTCAAGTGATCGATGCCAAAGTAACGGCTCAAAAGCTATTCCGACTTTTTTTGGATACAATATAAAATGGCTTACAATTACGGGATGTTGAGTCCCTATAAAATAAATTTTCTTTCCAACTCTAGATTCTGTGTTTTACTACTGGATAACAGTACTGGTTATGTTCTTAATGGATATAAATAAATAATTAGATTTTAATATAAATAACATACTTGTCAAATTATAAACAAATGCTAATTTTCGTAGGAAATTGATTTCTTGCAACATCCATTTAAACCCATCAATGAATAAATCAAATAAATAAACGCAAATGTGATCAATTATCGATTTTTTAGTCCGTTTTCTGAAACAATTTAATTTTTTTTTCGTTAATGCCATTACTATATTCAGATCAACGTTAAAATCTGCCTAGTCTTCTTTACCAAGTAACCAACGTTGATGATATATAACATAATCATCTGTTCTGGCCCAACACAGGCTGATAGTTTTTTTCGCCTGGAGCAGATACGTCCGTCAGGAAAATTGGATTTCCCATGGCACTGTGTGTTTGTGGAGAAGACTGGAGATATCACTGCAAAAACATACCTGCTTTAAACAGAGGATTCCATTAAATAGGCCCACACAAGTGCATTGGAAACACAATCGTTTGAAATTTGATGAGCGTATTAAACTGACCTAATTTGACTACCCACCTCGGAAACACCAGGTGGGCGAAGAAAAGGGACGAAGGATTTCATTAAATAGGCCCACTCAGCTGCAACGAAAACACAATCACTGCCTTAATAACATTGCCCATGTACAAAACACCAGGTGGATGATTGGAAAATACAACAGAGGATAAAGATACTATAGTCGTTCTGTGCCCCAACTCTCTCAGTTTATAAACTAATTGGGAATGAAACTCAAAAGTCAATATCGTCAACAGCAATAGAAGCCTTGGCACGTGTTAGTCGGCGAAAATGGTTTGGATTTAAAATGTCTCCGATTAAATTCCGCTCAATTTTTAGCACTAACACAACCATAGTGAACTGTTTTTGCAGCTTGCCTAAAAGTATCTCACTTACATGACGTGCTTGTCACGCAAAAAAAAAAAAACCCGACTCCATAGCATGAACTGTTTTGCAACGAGCCCAAAGGTGTTTGGCTTATATGACGTGCTTGTCACGCAAAAAGAAAACATAGAAAGAATTTTTTTACAGCGTGCTGAAAAGTATTTCACCTATATAACATACTAGTTCTACTAGCACAACCGTAGCATGAACTGTTTTTTGCAGCGTTCCCAAAGGTAAATTACTTATATGACGTACTGGTAGCACTGTGGTAACCCACTAGTGAGTTTCACAAAGTAAATGTAAAATATACACAATGTGACATGTATTGAATGATTTTTGTGTCTTTTGAACGTGAATAATAACAGTATTTTCGTTATTTTGAGATAACACTTTCTTAATTTGATAAGATTCTAGTTCAGAAAATTATGCAGGTTGAAACCCGTTGGGGGAATAAAACGCATAACCCTGAGAGTGAGGAACCTAATCGCCAGCAGTACATGAGAGCCACCATGGGTTTCCTGACACAGACCATGTCGATTGTTAAGAGGAATCCAGACTATAATGCATTTCGGCTTTACTATAGTTTGAGAAAAGGGTTTCGTTTTTTATTAATTGGTGTTTTATGCCGTGTTCAAGGGTATTTAACTTAATATGACCGTGTTGTATTGCAACAATAACTAACACTGGCAGAGCCAAGAAGTGAAGCGTTTTCATAATGTTGGAAACTTCATCTTCCTCCGATGCTAAATAAGGTCAGTATTGCTTCTCTTGCACACAAGCTGACCTCATCCAGAGGGCTTCTCCTTATGAAACGTTCAAGCCAACATTTCTTACTATAAATGTAGCTCAACCAGAAAATATTACATTTAGCCGACCGTCGGTTCTTTCGTGCTGTGGAAAGCCTTTCTTAATATTTTGAAAGATTGATACAATTACTGTCAATGAAGGTTTTGACAATAGGCACCCAGGCTATAAAGTATTGATTTGTTTCGTCTAGAAAAGGAATTCAGTAAGATCCTGTCTTATATCATATCATATATCAAAGAGCATTTTTGGGGCATCAGCGCCCCTGGGCCTTTGCCAATTTGTTTCACTGTAGCTGTTTGGCTGACAATGGATGCTGCAAAATCAGGGATAAGACTGGACAAATACAGGACTATCATAGGACGTAATACACAGAAACCACAAACAAAGCGGCTTCATGGTGCGCCTTAGCTCTGAATGCTCCCGGCAACAGGAAGCCTCATTCGAACCCTCCACCCGGCAATATGGAAGTGGCTGTTCTTTTGAGAATCACTGATTGTCCATTTTATAGGGTTTTGTCGATTTACGGCGGTTTTGGCAGCACCAGATGCTATCCTTTAAAAACGAAAGCAAAAATAACCAGACAGCTTGCTAGAAGTGAGATTTCCGTTAAGAATCCCCGATAAATTAAGAGTGCCGATCCAGCGAAATCTTATGACAAAATCTGTACAGCTGCCAAACACGTACAGATACCAAGCAAAGACTTAATCATTTTGTCGAGGTAGCGGTTACATTATGTTGCATTACTGAGGCACAGTAGACCAAAATGGGCAAAATAGTTTTTTTATTGATAAACGGAGGATAGGTTGGGGTGAAACTTGGGACGATGCTACTTAGTGTTATTTCGACTCCACGTAATACTCGTCCAAACTGAAAAGAACGTTGGCATAATATCAAAACTCGGCTTGATCGAATGTCAGTGGTAGATATCAAATATAATCATCTAAACTAGAGTTTCTTGGATAGATTTGAAATGATTTATACATTTTTCTCATAATAGGTTTATTTAAACAACAGAAATGGGTATATATATATATATATGCACCCAGCTTGCTAGTCTCCTTTTACAGGAATATCAAAATCTTGTACCTAAAATGGTTTCTCCTCTCTCACAAAGA
>JAVFBW010112603.1:0-16080 GCA_034783835.1 Mopalia ciliata | reverse complement strand
ATCTATCCATAATGTACCAGAGTTCAACCTCCTAGACCCATGGGGTGTGGCATAGGTCCCTACCTTTATCAGATGTTTAGATGTTGCACTCATCCACCTTTTAAACGTTACTTTCCACTACATTTCTCATTAACCTGAACTCTCTTCGGAGTTGAGTCTGATGAATCATGATATATGAGATATGAGGAGATACCCCTCAAAGATCTCCAGACACCTTTGCACTAAATCACTGTATTATATTCTTCATTTATCAACACCTGCCGGATTATTTATGTGACTAAATATTATCAGATATGTTTCTTTTGTATATAACAGCTCATCTTAAATATCAGCAATATTTTATTTATTGAATTATAGTACATATATTTCATTGCTATATAATTATAGGGGATAGCTGTGAGGGAGTTTCCTGTTGTCTTGGGTCCGGTTACTAAAGTGTAATTAAATTTAATCCACTATTAGATGATATCACGCCCTGTTGAAGGTCTATATCTGACCTGGTATTAGCCATATAATCAGGTGTTACATCGAGCAACTGGCCCCTGGTGCTATTGAAGTTAAGGGTGAGCATGAAGCCGATGTGAAATAACCTTAAATATGGCCGTAAACCCCAATCAATCAAACTATACAATTGTATTACCAAATGACATCATAATGCTGCTCTTTATTACCCCAATCAATTAAAAATAACCAAAACATGACTACGTATAATGAATTTGAGTTTTTGGTACTAGGGCTATTACAAGGACCTTCAGGGTTTGGCAATATAATATAATAATAAAACTTTATTTTAAGAGGGTTGAAAAAAACTCAGTCAACAGATAGTTGATCTTCCCCGAGGCCCTCTATACTCTCACACACTCACACATGCACACACTAATAGAGATAGCAATCTATCATAAAAATGAGGGCAAAAGAAAAGAAAAAATATACATATTAGAAAATAATAGAAAAACTCTCACACATGCGCACACTAATAGAAATAACAATCTATCATAAAAATGAGGGCAAAAGAAAAGAAAAAATATATAATAGAAAATAATAGAAAAGCATGAACATTTACTGCTCATGAACATTTTAGTAAAATTATTTACAAAAGGCACTAAGAGAGAAAAATAATACAAAATAATATAAGATATAAAGAAAAGCATTAATACATGTACATGTTAACATCAAAATAAAGCTATTTATGAACAGGACACATAGAGAGATAAGTTATAATAGGTGTGTATATAATATATATGTGTAAATACAAATATACATATTATGACATAAAGGGAGAAGACAAAATTTACAAGTATTATTATTAGTTACTGCTGAGTTATGGACTGCTGTTGACAGGTATATTTTCGATAAAGAGAATTGAAGTTTTGTACTGAGGAAGCACATTTTAAATTGGGAGGCAGATTGTTCCAAAGTAAAGGTCCAGAATATGAGAGAGATTTCTTGAAGAGTTCTGAATGAGGAAAAGGAATTTTTAATGAGAGAGATGTTGATGATCGGAGTTGTCTATTTTGTGTTTTTTCTGCAAACAATTCTTTTAAATAATTTGGATACAAACCATTGATGGATTTAAACACTGTTACCAGTTTTTGCTGTTGTACAAGATCATATATAGGCTGCCATTTTAAGGATACAAACATTTCTGTTGTCGTCATTGATTTGCTGTTGTCAAGTATAAGGCGTGCTGCAGTTTTCTGTAGCTTAACAATTCTGTCTAGTTGAGTTTTAGGGCAATTGCCCCAGATGGAGAGACAGTAGTTGATCTGAGGGAGAATATAGGCATTGTAAAATATGATTCTTATTTCTTTTGGGAGATGTGTTTTGTGCTTCCTCAGTACAGACAGTAGGGTAGATATTGTATTGCATATTTGGTTAACATGCTTATCCCATGTAAGCGTGTTATCTATCTGAAGTCCAAGCATTTTTACATTTGTAACATTTTCAATAGGTTGATTGTTGACTGTAATGTTGAATCCTTGCTGACGACACATTTTGAGTTTTGGAGTTGATCCTATAATGATTGCTTTTGTTTTGTTAGCATTAATAAGCATTTTATTTTCTAAGCACCATAGGTTTATATGTTTCATGTTTAAGTTAAGTAAGGATTCTATTTCTGAAAGAGATTTTGAGGAATGATAGAAGGTTGTGTCATCAGCATAGAATTCAACATTACAACCGTTTATATGTAGCACACAGTCATTTAGGTACAATATGAATAAAAGAGGACCAAGAATGGAGCCTCGGGGTACTCCAGATTTAACTTCTAATGATTCAGAGATTTGGTTGTTCATATAAACTCTTTGGGATCGACTATCAAGATATGATGACAGCCTGACACAATAAACACCATATTAACATGCTACAAAACTGATTTAAAAAATAAATCGATTAAACGTAATGGAAAGAGCAAGTTACGCTCTTAACGATGGTTATGTCGATGGTATGAGCTATCATTTAAAGCGAGACCGGATCTGTACGGAACAGTCGCACCTCTTCAGTAATATTTCTATATAGTATATCGCTTTTATCAACCTCGGACAATTCCGACATGACCTTGAAATACCAGCATTATGTTAGCTTTTGGAGAAATTTGACCAACAGTTGTAAAAGCTTAGTCAAATTAAGAATGCAACTAAAACATAGACAAAAAATATACACGGTAACAAACCTGCTAATCGTAGTATTCCTCGATTTCCACTGAAGGCCATCCTTAATTAAACGTTAGTACTCCAAGTTAAATGTACGGTGCAACACTTGAATAAATCAATATTAAAATATTATAACTTGGCTGTAATTCTATTCTGTTTATTATTATACTTTCTGTTTTGATCTATTTAGTTTTGCAATCTTTATATATGCTATAGCCTAGGAATATATAAATAAAACATATAGCAAAACATATCCGCCATAAATAGTTTTTATGTGGTTTCCAATTGGAAGCGTGACAGGACTGTTACTAAGTGTGTCTAATGTATAATTTGGCCAAATTGTTCATTAATAAGACACTTGTAGGCTGACGACCTACCGACCAAATTTAAAAAGAGGAATGTATTTGTACTATAGAATGAGTTGAATTCATTTATTCTTATGAAAAGATTATTTAAATAATAGTTTAATATCGTTGATACTTGACGGAATCTGGGGTGAGTTGAAGGAGTGGACACAAAGCTCATCGTCTTGTGGTCAGTCCAGTTAAAACAAAACTCGTGAATGTAACCGTCCCTATTCTCAATTTGGCGGAAAAGATTGTAGGGGAACCATCAGAAAATCCAACAAGTTCAGGAAACTTCAACACAAAATGCCAAGGTATAAGTGTCATTACTGATAAGTGTAAGTATTTGCAAGCAGGCATGCATTGACAACCTGGTACTTAAGGGAAAATTTAGCTACAGTACTAAAAGGAAAGTTCTGGTATAGTACTGAAAGGAAACTGTTCCGCCACAGTACTGAAAGGAAAGATCCGCTATAGCACTGGAAGGAAAATGCCGCTATAGTACTGAACGGAAAGGTCCGCTACAGAACTGAAGGGATAGGTCCGTTACATAACTGAAAGGCAAGGTACGCTAAAATACTGAACGCAAAGGTCCGCTACAGTTCTGAAATAAAAGTTCCGCTACAGTTCTAGGCGAAAAGGACTGCACAACTACTGAAAGGAAAGGTGCGCTACAGCACAAGAACGAAAGGTCCACTACAGTGCTGAACGGAAAGGTCCGCTAGATAACTAAAGCACAAAACGTTGGGTACGCTAAAGTACTGAACACAAAGGTCCGCCACAGTACCGAGCGTAAAGGATAACAAAAATACTTAACCGAATGGGTCGCTATGGTATTTAACGGAAATGTCCAGTACTCAACTGACAGGAAAGATCTGCTAAAACTGAAAGGAAAGGTCTGCTACAGTACAGAAAGGAAATGTTTGCTACTGTACTGAAACTGGTCCGCTAATTACTGAAAGGAAAGGTACACTAAAGTACAGAAAGGAAAGGTCCGCTACAGTACTGAACGGAAATGTCCGCTACAGTACTGAAAAGAAAGGTACACTAAAGTACTGAACACAAAGGTCCGCCCGATACCGAGCGGAAAGGATCACAAAATACTATAAGGAATGGTCTGCTATGGTATTGAATGGAAAGGTCCGCTATATTACTGAATGGAAAGGTCCGTTACTAAACTGACAGAAAAGATCCGCTAAATACTGAAAGACTATTTTACAGATAGGAAATGTCTGCTACAGTACTGAGCAGAAAGGTTCGGCTGGGAATTTGTATGTATACTGTTCAGTCAACAGCTAGTTACAATGTTACGTTACTGTGATTACCTCGATAGTAAAATATTTCGTTTACCATTGTGTTATGAGTGGAAAATTAACTTTGCGTTTGGTCGTGCATACATAGTATGTCGCAGATTTGATACCTTGAGAACGGAGGTAAACTTTTCTTTTGATTTATAAAAATATATCAAAGTGGGGGCTTGGTGAGAGCAACCGTGCCGCGATGCTGCATATGTTCTGAGGACCAAAGCATATCTAACTGGTTGTCGGCATCTCACTCGGAATTAACTGCTCAAATTTATTGCGCTTAATCATCTCTGGCACCCAAGAAACGTCGCCATAATTAGATGTATATTTTTCTTTTTTAAATGTCTGATGACATTTTCCTCAATGTGTAAAAAATGCTAAATTTCCATCGGTTTTCGGTACAGAACATAATGTATCCTTTTACTAAATCGGCATAATCTAACATCATATTCGTACGCTTGCTTTATTAATGTGTGGACAATTTGCATACGCTGGCTTTACGATTTTTGTGCAAGTCATACACTTATCAGGTGAAAAGCGTTATCCAGTAAGCAGACATCTACTCTGTCATGAGAAAATCTTCTCCTTTAAAACAGCGGCCGTCTTCGTTTCATATAGAGTTACATTGTCAATTTATTCAGTAACGAATTAGTGAAATAGACTGTTAAAAACACTGGAAATAAAACACCTGTATAACAAACCAAAAAGCGCATGTTTGAAAATGGAACATCACGCGCCTTGTGCTAGCTGAACATCAAATGTCTCTTACTGCATGATAACAAATAATTTCCCATTCTGAAACATGCACTATTTGTTTCATTGAAATTTTTTTTTTTTTTTTTAAAGAATGAAAGAAAACCCAGTTTTAGCCAGGGTACAAAAATAAAGAAAAAACAACCAGTCAAAAAAAATTGATAAAAAAGAATACAAAATAAATAAAATATTTTTAAAAAACAAGTATCCCCTTTAGGTCCCTATGAGTATAGTTCAGCAAATAGGATAGAGCATAATATGGAAATACTGCATATTTGAGAATAGATATCATGATTTGTATGAGAAGTGTAAAATTAAGTAAAGAGATTTGTTGATATAACAAAAAATTCAAAAAAATTCATGCAAGCTACTTTTTTAATCGTTTCCCTAAGACAACGCGACAGTGAATATAGTCGTACAAGTAGTGTCCTTTCCGACCTTATCCACAAACATCCATATTCCTATAAGATGGAAGTATATCGCCCGAATGCTAATTTTTAATTGCGACCCTTTACATTTGCATACCCGAGTCAATTAGGTTGGAGCTTATATACTATCCACATTTAATTGGCGACTGTGAAAACCATATGGGACATATAATAACTGATATCGTAAAAGTTTAGAAATTTAGAGAGTAACAGGCAATCTACCCGGAGCAATCACAGCTATGTTTAACTCAATGGTAAAATTATTTCCACTTCAAAAGACTTTCTGATTGGCTGCTCTCCTCTTATTTCAGCAGAAGTAAGCTGGAGTGAATGGAGTGGTTGGGGCGCATGCTCTGTTTCTTGTGGAGATGGAGTACGCACGCGTGGAAGAAATTGTACCAATTTTAATCCAGAGTTCGGCGGATTGTACTGTTTCGGGAACTCTACAGAGGAAAGGGACTGTTCTTCACAAAACTGTCCAGGTAATAATTGATATACAACTAAACTCTATGTGAATAGCCTTACTGAATTTGAAATACCAAGTATTTAAGTTTGGGATTTTTTTCACTATAAATTCAATACTTTCTTATAGTTTATATAACACAATTGTGTCCATTTAAAACCCAAGGTGTCGTTCCTTGTATTTGTGACAAGGTTATTTGGGACAAGGCCTATGGCTACCTATACATCCCCTTATCTGTTTCGAACTGATTGCAGAAAACTCAAATTGGAGTGATTGGGGTCCGTGGTCCCCATGTTCTGTGACTTGTGGAGTTGGGCGGACAACAAGGACACGGTGCTGTCTGTCAGAGACGAGAACTGTGAAGGATGTGAATTGTCCCGGATCATGTTGTGATAGTAAATCCTGTTCAGCGATAATGAGATGTCCAGGTTTGTAGATATCCGTATTTTTAAAGTCCGATGCAAACTTGTACCCCTAGTGTACAGATTAAGTGTTTGGAACTTATTCTGTAATCACTAGTCATTCTACTCATTCAAACCCCTGCCACTCACCGTTTACACCATACGACACCATCGACTCGCCCAATTCGACCAGTCGTATCGATACAAGTTGTGTGCTTTGGGTTGAATGCGATCCGATTCTCGCGAGAATATAATTGAAAAACATGTCTTTGTTGATATGATTTGATATAACCACGACGAAACGCAACTTATCTCATTACTTTGCTATACAGTTGCTGACTCGCTGTTGTCCTTCAAATGTTATGTCTCGGGCCAGCTCTGAAAAAAAAGGATTATGTTCCCCATAAAACTTATCATAGAAATCTTCGAACCTCCTTCCTTCACCGAGAATCTGATAAAATAAAGCTACAATATTAAGCTTCGATTTCCAATTTTTGTAGGAAATTACCTCTTCATCGTTATCCCTGATGAGATGCCCGGGATTAATAATATAAAATGCGCATGTGCGTATGCGTACTAACTAAAAGTAATGTTTTAATTTTGTATTTTATCAACTTTTATCCTTTCCTTAAATTTGAGGGTGTTGAGAGTGCTTCTATAGGGGGTATTTACTTAAATCATGAGCAATAACAACTAATGCTATTTGGGAAGGAATGATGTCCCAGGTGGTAAATTCCTGCGAGCATGTGTGTTGAATCTTTGATATTAAAGCCTTATTTGACGAAGCTGACAGAAGAGCTTATCGTTTAATCCAATCGTATTCTCGCGATAGTTTCTATACTAGACGGGACTAAGACATCTTTCGTTCGCCATGCCAGGCCATCGCGCATTAATTCCGCCACTATTTGGCGCCTTCTATGAATTGTTTCACTTTAGACATGAATAAATTTCTGTTACAGATTTTGTGGCTGATATTTCCGAAAACCTGATCTCAGCATCGAATAAAAAAACAGCAACAACAAAAATGGGTGAAACTCGCCCATCAGCAAGAAGCATCGGTGTTGTTGCTACTGCTATTCTGGTGTCACTGTTTGCAGCTATTATAGTTATTGATTTTCGAGCTTTATTTGAACACTTAAGAGGAAACTTGATGGACAATAAATGTTGACAGGACATGTTTTTGTATCTAGGATTTGCTAGTCTTGCGTGAACCAGACACTTCTCGCGTTGACTTCTACCACGGCTATACGGTCTGGTAACACTACACGTTAACTTCTGCAAAAAGATATGGCCCGGTTATCGTACAGTTGCTTTTATGATAGGTTAATTTTAAAAATGCTGCAAACATTATATCAACCAAACTCATTTGTATCTATTACTTTTGTCTTCATTCATTTTCTGATATTTTGTACCACGTGCTGCATGTTGACATATGCTAAAAGTACGGACTGAATACTTTTTAACTTCATGAAATAAACATCAAATAATTTATTCATAAAGAAATACAACGGTTTTGGGTTCGATTTAATGTTTGAAATATTTTTTTTTTAAATTAACCTATTAGAAAAGCAACTGTACGATAACGGAGCCTTTTCGTTTTTGCAGAAACTAACGTGCAGTGTTACCAGACTATCAAGCCGTTGTCGACGTTAACGCGAGAAGAGTCTGGTTCAAGCGAGACTAAGGAGTTGCATGCAGTTTTTTTTTTATTTTTTTTATCTGTATTTAACACTAAACAGTGGAGTGACAATATAATATGACAAGGTTGTAGAATATATGTTGTAGTATATCCTACTTTCAATACACAACTATGCCTTATGTATAACAAGGGCAAGATACACATATTCTATCAATTTTCACCGGACATATCGCCCAAAGCTCGTATCCAATAAACAAAGTTAGCCTTAAAGGTGCCACCTTGTGTTATTATTATTATTATAACAGACTAACACGGCTAACCCTTGATCTACAGTTCTGATCTTTGTTTCCACTGTGTAGTGTTTTCTTTATACCTGTATTTTGTACACAGCTTATTGAGTCTTTTACACGTAAACTAACTAAAGGTCGATTAGTATATCGCTATGGAACAACTTGCACGAAATCTGCAAGCGCTTGTCACGGCCTCTGATTTATACTAGTGATGCATGGTCTTTAATTATGCCTTATATTGAAAATTTAAATTTGGTACAACGGCAATACTCTCGTATGGTTCGTTGTTAAGTGGCTTAGGTCTACTCACACGGCTTGAGAACAGAACCAGTAATTCATATTATGCTACTAAGGGGAGATCACTCTAATAGAAACAAATGCAAGTTGCATATCTGATAACCAGCTGACAATTGTAAAATTGATGAAAAAAAGGTAATAGACGTGGCTTTGTAATTTATTGCTTTGTCCTTATGTCGATTATTTCATATCTGAATTTGTCAACACGTTCATTAAAGATTTTATAATAAAATCCCCTGTATTTGCCGTATCCTATTTAACGCTGGGTCCACCTGGTTACATCTTCAAACCAGCTGAATTTTTGCTGTAAAAGTGGCAGTTGTCGTCTTCAAAACTAAACAAAACCAGTGCTCGGTGCATGAATGATAAATACATTTTCTTCCTCTATAAAAAAAAAAATAAAATGTATGTGTACAGAGATCGAAGGTGGTATCCCGGTGGAGATAAAGTACGAGTTTTGTTTGTCGTTTATCTTCCATTAATAGCCTTAGTTTTAATTATTTTAATTTGGAATGTTGTGGCCATGTGATTAAAACTGCCGCTGGGTCACCTCCATGCTATAGTGTATTGTCGGCTTGGTCGTGAAATAGTACCATGTTTTGTAGTGATATTCGGAGATTGTCGTAGATTTTGCGGTGGTATAACTGTATAACTGGGAATTTTAATATGAGGCACATCACGCACTTATACATTATTAAGCAGTTGGGTTTTACATAAATGTAGCAGAGGGTAGGGCTCCCTCGCTTGACTTCCTGGGGAGATTGTGATGGCGCATTTTGCAACAACAAAATATCTAACCTGAATATCACTACATTCAAAATGGCCATGGTTTATGACCGAGACGTCTATATGCAAGTAATGGAGGTAAGACGACGCCGGTTTTAAAAAAATGAACCCAAAGTTGGAGTATGCGTTGAAAGCTACACGATACTTGGTAGCTATAAAATGTCGTTTCGCGATAACTGTGTGATGATTTTCATACCATGCCAAGTTTTCTTGGAAACAGTATAACAGCAACGATACAAATGTCTGATTTATATGGTCCGTCAACTTCCGGTCGAAGATAGACATGAGCGCCACCAATTGGAAGTGTGCGGGATTGAGGTGTAGCATGATAATATAATAATAAACCTTTTCTTCAGAACCAGACAATACTACTGAACCATGGAAGGGACATCGTCAAATAAAATTAAAAAAAAAAAAATGGAGAGGCCGGCTAAGTTTTTATTTTATTTTTCCACAGTATCGTACAATATATCAACAGTATCTGGTATATACTTTAATCAGTATATGATTAAATAAATACATAATCATTTAGTATAAACATAACTATAAAGTACTGTATTACAGACTGCCATTATGTTTGAGCTCTTGGAGATAAAACTGTTGATAACAGACAGTTATTAAATATTCAACATGGACAGATTTAATTTGAGCTGTAAAGAGGGCTATTTGAAGACCTAATACCGTTGTATAGATCTTTCATTGAGGACGATGAAGGTGTAAGCTTTGAGTTGCTATAAGATTTATTGAATTAATATGTTGATGAAGAAGATAATGGTGTAGGTTTTTTAGAAGTTTTTTAAATACATAATAATCTCGCGTTGTTAATGAGAAGCTACAGAAATATCTACTGGCAGTACTATACTTTGTATATTGCAATTGTCTGAAACAAAGGTTAAGGTTTACCCTATTTGTTTTCCGGAGCCTATCTCGAGTTAAACTCAACCCTGGTATATACTTTATTCAGGTACTGAAGAGGTAAATTTGTCTATTTTTACGGTTATAGTTTTCATTATCATGGCAAATCTCCGGGAGCATGCGGGCTTTCCTTATTTCTGATCTAGTTCCTAAAAACTTCTGGAGGGTGCTCTTGCAATATCTTTCAGTTTATGCTCGTAGATCGAGGTATTCTCGAACGACACCGTCATATCAATTTAAATACCACACTTTCCTATTTATATTAATTCCTCCTTATCGTATATAAAATAAAAGAATTATATCCAGTAAAACAATTATTTAAAAATGAATATATAAATGAATGGATAAATATGGAAATAATGAATGAGGGAAACGAACCAAGATGGCAAGCAAAAAACGTTATCTTGAACGTTAAGGGTCTACAAGGAAAGTCTGAAACTTTTAATCACTAAACATGTCCAAATGGTCCATTCTTACCATATTGTGTTGTTAGGGTTAAGGAATTAGTAGTTTCAGTAGGCCTTAAACATAGATTTCCCGTTGGAAATGTTTATTTTAAAATTCTCTAAGGAGTTTATAGCTGTGTATGCAGGACACAAAAGAAAAAGGAAAAATAAGCCGGACTTCGTACTAGTGAGGATGAGTCATACACAGTGACTCACATGGCATATGTTTACGATTTCTTCGGGTCAGATCAAACGTGTCAAGGTGTCACGTTCAAACACTAAAGGGAAATGTGAAGTGGGCCATCGACATTATCCAATCCCAGATAACCCCATACATCCCTGTATAGGCTGAATTAAAGTAATCAGGAAAAGTTTTGTGTTTGCAAGAAAACTTGGAAAATTATTGATAACTAACATCGCAATTTGGGGTTAGCATTTGAAGATGAACTATTTGTCTCACACAGACAGGTGGTATTCATTTGTTTTATGTGATAAGTTGACTTGAATAGGTTAAGTTTCACTACGGTACAAGCTGGGTCGACCTCAGGGTGTCCGCCCTTTTCTATATACATAGACGGTTTCTATATGGTACCGAGCCCCGTTGGTTGGAAGACGCTTCATATCGTCAAAACTCTTTGATGTCAAACGCTATGCAAAACTTTTGATTTTCGTCTAATGATTATTGCGTACCGTCATATTGTTCATTTTGCAGCAGTCCACAACAATTTAACGTTGAGAATGACAAAAAAGATTATTCAAAGATACATACCTAATGTAAACCCGGAGAGTTTATTCGAGTTTGACTTCGCAGCCACAGCCTTGTTTAAATATTCCGGAAGAAATTTTAGTTTAATTTTTTTTATCCATTTTGTTTTATTGTGATCTTTCGCCTAACAAACCTAGAGCTAGAATTGGCGAAAAGCTTCTAAGGTATACTTTTTGCTTCGCCTATAGACACCATGCATTATAATTCAGGATGTCTTTGTTATGACCTAATTACATATGTTTGTTTTTTATCTGAAATACTCCTCTCATCAAGCCATTGGCCTAGTCTTATTAAACTGAAATAAGTTCCAAGCACTAGATAAAAGCACCAGGGAGTGATACAAATAATGTTAAAATATATATGTCCTTACCCTGTGTCAAAAAACAAGGAATTGCAGTTCGTTTTTTTAAATTCAATCTTTATACACAATACAACATCGTTTCGCAAAAATTATTATTAAAAGACCTCTATAATATAACGAGATTCACTATTGATAATTCAAATCAACCAATTAAACGTACATGTTTTATATAATAGCTTTAATTTAGAATGGAACACTTGAAAGAGTCTCTTTTCGTCATGTTTCCCTCTTCATCTATTACTTTATATAAACGAATCTCTATCCATGGATGCGTTCGCAACACTACCCTCTTAACAGATTATTAAACAATAGGTTTGCCCCGTTTTGACTTTTATAATATTATTATGTTATTTGTTAAATCTTCGGTGAAACCATTTAACTAAACACCAAATGCTCACAACACAGAACAGTTTTTGCATTCCACCTCATGACTTACTGTCGAACTGTTGAAGGTTCACTGAGTGAAGCAACGACGGCACCTTTCAATAGCTCCCGAAACGATTTTTGAATTAATTGTGTAGTGAGTGTGTGCGCTGAGCCCTTTGGCCATGAGACTCATATAATTTATGGTTAACTGGCTGTAATTTACTTCATTCTTTAAGTTTAACCCAACTTTAAAGAAAAAAAATGTATAAATCGCTCTTTCCTCCTAAAGTAAATTCATGTTTAAAGGATTTGTGAATACGTGTCCAGCTGAATCGACATTGACACTCACGCGAAGTCCACACCTCAGCTATACGTCACCTCATGGCACGTCTTCGCCTTACCAGCGACACTCTATCGCATTTGATACACGTATACTTTAAAAGTTTGGATCGTAAAGATTTCTTGCGAAACCCGTGGTATTCTCTAAACATAGAATCAAACATTCTTTTTTGCACGCAGATTTACTTTACAGATTTCGCATTACCAATAACGCTCACTAAGCAGGGGTTGTTTATATATTATTTTGCCACAAGCCGATGTGATGGCAAAACAAGGGATCTTTTCGCGAATGGCCAGGAGAACGCGCACTTTCAAATATGCAATAAAAATCCTCCAACCCCTATTTCTTGTCTAAATCTTCTTTAAAACTGTGATTGATTCCCGACAAAGTTCTGAACAGTTACGTAACCGCGGCCTTAGATACCACATAAATACTTGCAATCTGAAATGCTCCAAATAAAGTGCGCCCTTTTATAACCCTCCGCGGCAAACATCCATTCTTTTGTCAGCGGCCTGTAACATAAGTTTGTGTATACATAAATAATCGTTGCTACGTGGATAAACAAATAGTGGTTGTTCTACCTTGAGCCTTCCTGGCTCAGTTGATTTTCGACGCCGGCCCTGTCGACCAGATAACCCGAGTCCTGCTGGAGTCAAATAGCAGTTTATTCTCTACAGTCAAAATATAAATAATACCTGCTTAGTGTGTGTATAATTGCCAGTGTTTGGATATAAATACTAGAAACCACCCGGAGTTATCTGAAAATTTATCTGATTTACACAAATTCAACAACAGTACGTGGGGACATACATAGTTTTAAAGAGCTGCTCGAAGACATCGGCCAGATGAGGAATTCTCAAGCGCTAAATCGATTAGGTTGCTCAGCAGCAAAATAGATTGGGAAAAGATATGAGCAGTTTTCATATTTAGGACTGATTCTGCACTTCATACGGAGTGGCTGAATTTATTCTTTGTGGTTGTCCCATGTCGTCTATAAATGTATGTTAGCGATGCTTCCTTTCCTCAGCATTGGAGGGGGATTAACTTTCCAACATTATGAAACACTTCACATTATACGTGAAAAACAAAAAAACAAAAACAATCGATAAATTAATCAATCAATGTGTGTTTGATGTCGTGATTGGTGTTGTCCATGCAGTCACAAATTTCTCACTTTGGTTTAATATTAATTTCCTAAAAGGGAATTATTTTGTGTGCGATGACGTCACGTTAGAACCGCCCATTCCTTTCGAAGTATTCCTTGTGCATGAGAAAAAAATTTGTCCAATAGCAGAATGTGCGTCGTAAAGTTTAATCTGAACGTCTAGGCCCCATTCCCCTTGCCAAAGATTAAAAGTTAAGAAATTTTGGGCTTATGATCTTTATGATATATTTTAGATTTGGCTTGCCCGTTAAGCTATCGATAGCTTTGAGTTAGACAGGGAATCACTTTGAAAAACGGCTTTCTTAAGACGGCGATTGGAGATCAGGGTTGGAGCCAGTGGAATAGCCTTGATTTCAGCAGAGAAGATTGAAGAAACTAAATGCAAACGAAGGGAGGCAACACACTGCAACCGAACTGCTGCAGCTGCCACCCTATCCGTCGGCGCATATTTAGGAATTGTTCCCCTAACCACTCCTCAAATCATCGAATCTCTGCGGAAAAACTAACGGACTTATGTTAATCCGGGGATCAAAGAAAAGCCTTGGTCAATGAGTACCAGCAATGGCGAGACCTCCTAGCTCAGCGGTATCCAGCGGAGGTAGTTAACGAACATCCCATTAAATACGGAAACTTTAATTTTTCTTTTGCTTCCCACTTAAATTGATTCACGAGCCACCGACTTAAGGATTGATCGTAGAGGTATGGTGGATTGAGTTTTAAAAAAAATAATCTTCTTCATTGTTTTTAATTATGGTTGATTAATTCTGTGATTACATTATACTCACAGATTTATTTCGATGGAATTAATATTGGATCATTGCAGAGCTCGGCGCCACCAGCCGATTTATCAGATCGGGCCAATCTGACCATCCGTCTATAGGATAATATTGACCCTGAGAGATGGTTGGGACAAATGGATATGTGGCACTGTTTTTGCCTATCATGTTGCCCCTTTTATCACCAAGATCAACTTCTCCCCCGACACTGGATGCGACCTTCGGCCAACAGGTCTTTAGACGCTGTATGTACTGGGTATCAATTGAGAATCACGTTAAGTCCCCATATGGTCTTAAGAAATTCATGTTGTATTACACATGACCATCCTAACACCCGGTTTGTTACTCTCCTCATATATAGTAATATAAAAGTCTGTTACCTTAAATATTTCACCCCTCTCTCAAGTCCCATTATAGCATACAAGAAAAAACAAAAATCAAAATTTCCTCTGGATAAGACAATTTGAAACTCGATTTTGTTTATCCGAGATATTCATTGGTTCATTTATACTTCTTTGAAATACAATTTCGCAGGTTTGTTTTTTCTTAACCCATACCGAATATCTTGTTTGATGCATATTTAACGATGCTTTATATACCATGAAGATGATCATTGACATCTCTCGAGATGTCTGTAGGTTACCCATAACAACTCGAGATTAAGATCTATTTAGGTAACTGGTCTCTAGGAGAAAATAAGATAAAGACCCGGCTTAAATAAATTGACATCCTAGTGCCAGTTTGACTAATTTTCGTAATAATATAGTTTTAATTTTTGTATAAAATTCTATCATAAGCTGCTAGAGCTAAATTATGAACAACTTAATACCATTTGTACTAAAAAGAGCTAAGTTAAAATATATTTGAGAGCAGTATAGTCTGTGACTGTAGACAGTAGTGGTGATGACCTTTTTGAATATGATTGTATACGAATTACTACTGTAAATGGCTTATTTTCTGCCATGTATAATTTCAATGGGAAAGAAATGTTCAGCAGTATATGATGACGCGACGAAGTTTGTTACACATGAGGATGACGTTGCGTGATGACATATGTTTCCATGGTGACGATCCCCGATGGTAAGATAAACGAACAACGAAACGCAATGGTACGATGAAAAGGATGATGAAACCCATTGGTTCGACGGCCGGATGACGAAACGATAGTTCGATAGTAGGGTGACGAAAAGCGATTGCGAAGGTACGGAGGCAGGATGAAGAAATAAGACTATTCGCGTATATGTCATGTTAATATTTCCCACTAAAACACCAGCATTGTTTATTATATGTGCGATTTTAACCGCCGAATTTCATGACGGAGGTATTTATTGTTAAGCAACGCATTTGAATTCTTCAGAATATGCTATTACCAGAAGTCTATCAAGTAGAAGTATGAAACCAGCCAATACCCAGTCTCAACAGCAATGTGAGCAGACCAGCACTGATTGTTTAAAAAAGCGCCCCCTAGCGAGACATAGAGAAACCTCGAAGGACATGAATTGGATGTGGAAACATGGGTATATCATGCTAACGCTGTTTCTACCGCTTTTCAAACGTTATATTTTACCCATGATGCATCAGTGGATTCT
>JAVFBW010112592.1:0-10437 GCA_034783835.1 Mopalia ciliata | reverse complement strand
TTTCCCACCCCCCCCCCCCCCCCCCCCCCCTTCCCTCAACCCAACACCATCTCCCACTGGCTTCGCTACGTGCATCAATATACCAAATGTTACACTAATTCTGGCATTAATTAACATTAAGAACGAAAGAACAGATTTCCTGTGATATAGGAAGTTAAACTGAAATGGGTATATATAAGGAAAAAACAATTTGTGGGTATGTTTTACCTTGGTGGACAGGGTATATCGTTACACAATCTTCTACTAGCTGTGGGTTCAGTTTGGGGGTAACACAAGGATCTGTTCACCTGGGTACCGTTCTGGACACAATCAACTATTGCTTTCTGAACACCTGGTGAATAGATCATTATTAAAATCAGTCCAATCTTAGATAGTGTTATCCAAAAATTAGAGAAACACTTTCTAAATGACACAAAAATCACATCATTGCATAAATGTCTACAAAATGTCGAAGTAAAAATAAGATAAATATTGATTTAATTGTAATTTAATGTGTTTAGGACTGCTGTATCATATCAATATGTAGGGCCCCAGAATATTTATAAAGTTGAAATTTGTCCGATGATGACCGTATACATTGTACAACCTATTTTATTATCTTGTTAATAACTTTAGTTATGCGGGGTTTTTTCCAATGGCTAAAAACAGGCAATATGGAATAGTTTGTTTCCTGTTATATTGTAATGACATGTATAGTGTTATGGATCGCTGCTTAATAAGAAAAATGAGTTTCCTTTATCCCTGGATGATGGCCAGAATGTTACAAGTTTACTTGCCACAGATCGTTGACTTGAGACATTATGTCATGAACATTGTCGCAGTGTCTTTACTTAATACTGCAGGGACAGTATTATTTTTAAGATAGCAAAAACCTTCAGCTGTCGGTGCTAGATTGGTGTCCCACTCATTCATATAAATGTAATACTCTGGCGCTACAGCTCAACTGAAACGTTTTTTGGCCAGAACGAGACTTCGATCTCTGTTAAAGGTTGCCCTATTATATTTAAGGCATATAATCTCTATAACATAAACTCGTAAGGATTTTTTAGGATCTAAGACATTAGTTTGTGTGGACTGGTTATATAAGAAGGGCGTTAACAGCTTGATGTTTACAAAAATGCGTTAGGAGTTTGACTTTTGGGAAGGATTTACGATGCATTAGTTTACCCACCTCCCAGGCATGAATGGCTGCAGGGTGTGTACCCAGCCACTCGCCATACATAAGTACATCCTGTACCCTCACAAGACTCAGTCTCCACAGGCTTTGGGCCTACAACAAGATAACATAAACATTAACAACAATGTCAGAGAAGCAATCAAATACCAATAAAAATCACACCAACAGGGACATCAGGCGTGGCCAGTTAACAACTAATAGCGAATACGTAACAAGAAACCCAAAACAATCTTGTTATCCCAGATAAGGTGCACCAGGAACCATCACTGCCTACAATCCAATGACAATAAATTAATGTGAATTACACAAGTACCTCCCTGATGTGGCACATTGTGACACTGACAGCTGACAAAAACACACTTGGCTCGTTCACTTATCAACAAGTATGTGTGAACAAGTCTACAGTGAAGTGATTGTTTTACACTGCCATAAACATACTACACAATCACCTTAACGCATGTAAATACTTTGTAAGTTCGGGCATTGTCCTTCCAGTACAGATTAAGCCGACCTGACCCCTGGAATGTCGTTAGCGATGTCAGTTTGACAATAAATACAAAGGTCTTTACATCGTCAGATTACATCTAATTATAAATCCGTTTATGTTAACGTCAAGCCCTCATTTGAGTTTCACCAGAAACGTCCCCCATAAATAGCTTATGTCGCTTACATTTAAATGATTAATCTAAAAAAAGTGATGACCAATCTCGTTCTTTGACGAATGCCGAGAAAGCTAAACCTATGAAATATTGCTTAGGGTGCGAGATGATGCTATTTGATAGCAATACTGGTAATCACTGGTAGTTTGTTTATTCTCAGACATCCATGAACTAACGGGATTAGTCTCAGCATTGGCTTATTTTAGTGGAGTCTTTGGAGTACGTCCTGTGATTATCCTGTTCTGTCTCTGTTTGTCCCATTGGGTTGGCACGTCCTCTATTGGGGGACTAACCTTAAGTACAGCTTAAACCCCCCAATCAAATACACATTTGCTTTTATATTAGTGTATCATATAGAACTTCCAAATTTTCTGTATATCGCCCAACACATTGGAATTTATAAGATTGTTACAAACAACAGAAATAATTCAGTGACATGAATGAATTTACCTGAACATTCTGTATCAGAGAGGTCCGTGACAGTCTCTAGGAAGCGTAGGTAGACTTTACATCTGACATATCTGGTCCTCACGCCTGGACCACAACTCTTGCTGCATGGACTCCACTCAGACGCTATAAACCTGGGGAACACATTGACAAATTAACATTATAGCAGTGTAATGCTTTTAACACATAATGTATCTTTGTTTCAATCGGAAAATAGCCTATAGCAACTCTGCAAACAAAATCTTTGATTTTTTATTTCCGTTTCTTACTGCGGCAAGAGGACTCAAACGTGGGAGCGAAATCTGATCAGTAGTTAGCATGTCTGACTACTGATATTCTTTCACTCACACAACAGCAACATCCGCCTCCGAAGAACAGTAAACCAAATCTTGTACTCTGATCACAACGAACCTACGTACTAACATTTGATTCATATAACCGTTCACTCAGGTATACTAAGTCATAAGATTAACAAATGGGTCAAAATGTTACAGAACTTGCTTACTCATCCACACAACGACAAAACTTGTATGTAACTACCGGGGCATATTTTCAGATTGTCATTTTTTATATAAAAACATATTATCCAGTAATTGCATTTTGTGAAAATCCGGTGCATATTTTCAACAAATTATACCGATTAGCTTTTATATAATTAAATAAACATAAATTATATATTAACTCAAAACGCTTAATATCAACAATTTATATTAAGTTCATCCATCGATACATTGAGTGGAAGAATACTTTGCAGTTTGTGAATGGTTAACAGAATCAAAAACCAAATTACTAGGCCGATAATGTTTGTAATATACACCCAAACTAGGCCTACATCATCTCCTCACAATATACACGTAGGTCCAAAAGATATAAATAAAATCCAGCATTAATTCCGGTAGAAAGTTTCTTTGCAATTTGATATCATTTATCAACACGCTTTCAGTTGTGATTCTATGTTTTGATATCTGATATGGATATGAGATTTGATTATATCACTGGCGGCGACATAAGTAAGAACATTAAAAGTAGAATCTCTAAAATGTACATCTTGCTGAATATAGCTGAATAATGATATAATCTAGCACCCTTCACGTTTATATCTGTGTGCCGACAAAAACATTTGATATGTTTATGTCTGTATATATGTTGTTTACACGAACAAAAACTTCAAGGTGAATTCGTAAAATATTACATTGGTTCATAAATATGTAAGACTGAGTATACTATAATAATATATCAGACCACAGCCGAGCGTAGTTTTTCATTCAAAGTTCAAAGATTTCTATGTTATGTTACAGTTGGACGCTGGTGTCATATTTGCTTAGATAGCTTCTTATCGGAGTATTGCACAGCGAACTCACCATGTCCTAATGTCATTTTCACTAAAACATATTTCATTGCCCAAATTTTGAGATAAGCAAAAATCTGTAACTTCATGTTGGCAAAACATAATTGTCTTTAATGACCTTTTACCTTGGCTCAGTTGAGACTTCTTGATGAACCACGCCATGGGGCTCGGGGTCATCAGTTATATCCTCCTCAGTCTTATCTTTGTGGGACTTCGCCAGGGACGACTCTTGAACCTCTGTTATATAGCCATGTAATGATATAGATAGTATTTACACAGATAAAACATTCAACAATGAACCGCTATAGACAAATACTACAAAACTGAACATGTGAGCATATAATAATCAGTCAGATCATCAGAACACAAGGAATATTATTACAGGCATTTTCATTATTAAAGATAGGAAATGTAAGTGATGATATTTTGTGGGGTTATTGGTACTGTAACATGAAAGAACGTGTAACGGGCGTAGAGAAAAACAGGACATCTATTCAAAACACTTACGTCTTCTTTCTGGAAGATGACGAATAATTTGTTCTGGAAACAAGAATAAAAAAGACATTTAGCTTCAAACACTACCAAGTTCTGAGTGAACAGAAGGTAACCTGAGTCTTGGGTCAATCATGAAATGCTTTCAGAAACATATATAGCAACATTTCACATTCTTAACCAGATAAGTAATCCTCAATTTGAAACAGAGATGGGTCATGCCACATGGGTATATTTTTAATTTTAGCAGGACAGTATATAGTACCGTAGAGACACTCAGTTTACCTTGCTTGTCGCTGCAGGTAATCTCTGTATTGCATTCTCGTTTAGTGTCTGGTCGTGTAGTGGTGTCACAGTACTGGTCTCCAACATGGCGGCAAATAACAGCTCTTTGTTGTATCCCAGTTTCACAGGAAACGCTACACTGCATACAGAAGGGAACATAAATTGTATGATACCTTGAACAATCAATACCTGTTTATCCTAACAACATCAATAATTGATCCGGTGGAATTTTAGATAATCCCAAAACATCCTGAATGGGGCTAATTACTTCTTACTTATATTGAAACACTACATCTATTGTTTTGAATGGTATTGTGGATACTTAGGAAAATAAGATTAAACCTCTGCATATTGTAAGTGTATTTACCGGAGACCATTTCCCAGCGTACCACTTTGGACAGATATGAGTGTTACACTGTTTCTCCTGGACAGGTTTCTCACCCCGGCATTCCGTGTCATTGAACCAACTCACTGATCTGTCTTGGAGCTCTTGGGCACAGCCAACCTTCCTGAATGAGTTACCTCCTCCACAGGATTGTGTGCAAGGTTGCCACAGACTGACACGCCATCTGAAGGAAATGACAAATATAATAATTAAGTTCCTTTGTCCCTAACAATTTGATTATACCACCACTGGAAATTACCATATAAATGTGAGCAGGATATAAGATAAATAACAATTTCTTTATTATAAATTTTCTTTCTCTACATTAAGAGTATATAAATAAAATGCATGGAAAGACAAATGTGCAGGCCTCCACCGGGAATCGAACAAGGCGCCAGACTGACAGGGCCATTACTCTCCCCACTGAGCTATATTTTATCAAATTAATACAGAATACTCTGTGAAAGTTACAGGAAAGGTTTAGCATATCTGTTTGTTGTCATAAATCTCTATAATCAAACAGGTCTGAATGTCTATAAGTACCTACTCCGCCGGACATGGGCGAAGAAAACAGATCTGTCGTTTGACTGGAGGCCTGTTGCGCTCATCACAGTATTTTGTACTCCTAGCCGACTGTCTCAAGATCCTATCCCAACATACAGAAACTGTCTTGGAGGCTCCTATAGTAAAGACACACAAATCTTGTTTGTTTACAAAAATAACAATATTCTTAAGTTCACAACGAGTTTTGTTCGTCTTCTCAACTGTTCTCAACAGATCAGCTTAATTGTAGGTTGCCTACACTGGCGTGACTACACATGGTAGCGTTAGAACCCAAAGACTTTGAATGTTGAATCGGAATAATATACCATATTCCTGTGGTCTGCCAGGTAAATACAACCAGTACAAAACTACTTGTCAATTACCTTTCTGAGCTGGAAACAGGAGTATAATACAAACTGTGCCTGTATACCATTGTATAAATGTAAAGTGTAAATGTATAAGACATATCATAGTGTGACAGCTTTGTGTTCATACCTGTGAATAATCCAAAGCTTTCATAGAGGTAAGTATCAATTTGACAGGTACTAACTACAGAGATCATAATTATACACTGCCCATGTCAGATTCAATTGCCATCCACCTAACTGTGTCGAGCAGTCTAATATTCAGTCTTTATGATATGCTTATAAAACCTTGGATTATTGGGAAATGGTCTAAAGGTCTTCTCTGGTGATTATACGAAGGCTACGGAGCAGTGGTGCACTGCTTTTCTTTATATCGAGATCCAATTATTTCGGACCCCAAGATAATTGAACGACGAAATCTAATAAATTATTACAAATATGTTTCCTTGGACAGAAATCGAACAACAAGATAGTTAAATGTATCCGTACATTAATTAGTATTATTATGGTGAATAAATTAAATCAAATACAATTTCTGTGGGATATCACTTCCCCAGTCCTCCTAAAGGCACCGTAAATGCTGAAGTTTTAAAAATTAGTTAATTTGCATTGGTTGTCTGTATGATACAGTGTAATATATCTTCGTCTGGTAACTTTTTATCCTTTACCTTAAATACTAAAATCTACAACGACACTACTATACCTGAATTGTTCACTGTAAAAAAATGAATGTCTGCCAGAGTTACGTGAAAGAGAATAGAGATGCGGTTCAAGTTACCTACACCACAGGTAGCGGAACACCCTAAAAAGCCCCCTTCTTTCCAAACGAAACGTCCGTTTCCGGTCACCGTGCGACAGGAATTGTCGCCCCCGCACACACCACAGGAATCTAGTTTCTTTGGAGACCCCAATAAGTGATCACATCCCACGATCTAAATAAACAAACAAATGCCAGACAATCGGAATGATGAGTAAATATTATAAAATAAAGTACCTTGCTGGCGTTTTAATGCGTTCAGTACAGTATGGGAGGATTAGAACGTTTCCGGAATGCAGTGCGACATCAGTCGGCCTTTGCCTAGTCAGCACACTTCCTATAATAACATTTGTCTTATGTATTCATTACTTTTCTATAAGCTTTTTGATCCTGTGAGCAGAAAGCATAGATTATATTGCTTCCCAGCAATTACAGTGTCCTACAAATGGATACATAAAATAAGGATGATGTCTAAACAGTTTATTAAAAATTGTGAAATATGAGGAACAAAGAAAAGTTGTGCGTATTGTTTATATTCTGTACTGATGTTAAAGTATAGGAATAATAACAAACCAAAGGTAACAACAATAATGCACAAATTAACAAAAGGATATATGGATATAGCATTCACAGTTTCCCTTAGTTCGCAAATACATACAGGTGCGGCACATCGGTAACCTGTCTGTATCCACCAGTGCTATTAAGCATTCATTGTGCGTACGTTTTATTTCATCATTGTGAGACCAAATTAATATGGTCACTTCAGTGTCCTCTAACAGGTTTTAGAATAATGGACAACCGATTGTATTGCTTTGTCTACATTTGGTTCTTGTGCCATAAACAAATCATCAAAATCGCATGTGCTAAGGCGTTAAATTAACAGTCATGCGTGCAGAACTTAAGTAAGGGTCGCACGGGGAATGTTGCCTGTGTGTAGGGCGATTAAGGAATCATGTGTCAACCCAAATCGAAAGAGTATCGAATATACAACAAGTCTTGTTAATTAACCACTTCAGTGCCCATTCAGAGTTGTCATGAACGCCGGATACCCTTGTGTATAAATACTGAGCTGACATGTTAAAACATATCACTATTTTTAGCACAATCACTGGTGTTTAGTTAGTTAAGTCCATTCATAATGCCACAACGTCATCAAAATGATTGACACTTTTTCAGCTTCCTTCGCTCACTCTCTGTCATTCTAGCCAAACTTTATTGTGTTGTCTGAGAGCTTTTCAGACAGAGGGGGTAATTACGACTCTTTGTAGGGAATGTTTTCCGAACGAAGCACTCGTGTTTATGCTTATAAGCTCCACACCAAAACAAATTGCTTTCTCTGTAGGAGTTGCCGCCTCATTCCAAGAGATCCTTAAGAGATAACCCGACTTGACGCAATAATTGTTAGGTTGAAGAGAACAAGGTTTCTGATAAGACAGGGTCAATACCAGCTTCAATAGACCGCCACTAGACTACCTCTAATTGAATATATCACAGAAAAAACTCCCATTTTCCGGTCTCCCGCAGTCATCTGGAAGGGATCGCAGCAATTGAATCACCACTAACAAAGAGATAGGATCTCCACCGGGATGTGATTTATGAGATAGATGATCGTATACTTACCCAACACTTGCCGTTTATGCAGATATCAAGAGAGTTATCATTGCAGCGAGTGCCATCTAAAACTTTCGGGGCAAATGTTTTAACAACAGATTTATCTTCTGTCTGGCATTTCAGGGAACAGGGATCGGCGGGGTCTTCATACGGAAACCAGCGGTTGTCATTCTCCTTGTATAGGGTATCATCGTACACACTACACTGCTGGGCCCGGAATTCTCCTATAGGAACAGAACACGGCTACAACAAAGAAACAAGATGATAGTATTGTTGTCTGTTGTTATTCAACACCGATAGTAACACGGTTACGTATTCTTGAAGATATCATATTTATTGAAATCACCAAAGACATCTTTGTGTGTGTGTCAACAGTTCACATTTTGAGCAGATATCAAATATATGTTGTGTGGAAAATCACACCTTTCCATGATCTCGGACACAAATATGTTATTTTAACAAAAGAACACCTGCGATTACCGACTATGCTATGCAACATTTTCCGTGGAGTTTTCCATTTGGTTTTTTGTTTTGTTTCTTTTCTCTTTTTTTTCTATACACATTATAAACCTTTTTAACTCCAGTTAAAGCCACGGACAATTTGCGGGGTTTCAACCCGGCTTTACTCTGTTTTAAGTCAGAGAGTGAGCAGTGGACGATATGTCATCATTGAGTGTAATAAACCCCGAATGAAATAAAGAAACAAAATCGAGTGGGCTTGACATTCGGGTAACATAAATGTTTATTCAGAGAGATATCTTGATGTAATTACGTGCTGCATATGGCGTTTATTTTTTCCCCCGAGAATTATAATTTGTGTTTATTAATTTATTCACGACCATATAACTAAGTACGAAAGACATAGTTGAATGATAGAGTGTGTATGTGTGACGTATATAAGCTACCCAGCGTTTACTCTCGTTGCTTTATTATGTTTACTAATTAATTTGTCGGATCTCTTTTTGTCTTCTCCGCCCTGTGATGTGTCATTTCCTAATCATCCACTCTATCCCTGTATATATAATTAATTTACTAACATGTGTGCCGTCCCAGCACAAACACTTAATAAATACTTTATTTTCCATCTATGTCGTAGTTTTCTTATTAAGATTACGCCACGGGCAGGCCATGTTGAGGAGCAACAAAACACACATTCCAAGCATTTCTTTTTTTCCCCACGAAACACGCGAAATATGCAGTCAAGCGACCTATACGATGTAGCTTAATAAAACATGTCTAGCTGTCCCTATGAGGCACATGTTTTCATATAGATCCCTTACTAATTTCATAATAATATAGGATAACATCATCCATCTGTGACATAGAAAATTTCGTCAGCTGACTTCGTCAAGTTCATCACACGGTAAGGCTAGTGTGTTACCTACAAAATCTTTTGGCAGTGTGCTTTTATAACGGAACAATTATAACTAGCCAAGCAAATACTTGGGCGCAGCAAGGCTGCCAAAGAGCTCGCCAATGAAAGGGAATGCATTCATTTTGCCTTCAAGGTAAAAATACAAAATGATTTAATATCTATGCATAAAGCCCGTTAAGAGTAATTAATATGGATGTAATTATCTGAACTGATAATGACCGTCTCCACCCATGTTGTGTGACATTTGCCTTAAATTTCAGGACAATTGGGCTATTCAATTTGGAGTTCTGGTGTTCAACGCAAATTTAATTGAAAAGCTCGTTAAAATAATTACTATGCATATAATTACCTGAACAGACAATATCCCTCTCCTCATGTTGTGGAACATTTACCCAAAATATTGGGAAAATCGGGCTATTCAATTTGGAATTATGGTGTCTAAGGCAAATTTACTTAAAATGCATATTATTAGCTGATCAGACAACATCCCTCTCCTCTCATAATGTGGAGCATTTACCCACAATTTTAGGAAAATCGGTCTATTCAATTTGGATTTGTACGCAAATTGGCAGCCATTTTGTAAAAACGATATCACCTAATTAGCATAATTAATATTCACATAATTCCATATAATTTTAATTATGTCTTCCTGTGAGGCAAATTGTGCATAAAATTTCAGAGAAATTCCCTCGTTACATTTCATTCTAGAAGCCTTTACATGACTGACGCCGACGCCAGCCGTATGATATAAGCTCTCCTTACTTCGTACAGGCGAGCTAAAAACAGACAGAGGCAAGAAGGTTCTCTGTTTGCGAGCTAAGCTACAATTAGAAACTCTCTTTGGGAGCTAAGCTACAATTAGAAACGCCCCGTGAGGGAGCGGTGGGCCATGGCCCTGCAGAATACTCACTCAGCTTCCTCGGTCGATCGTAAGAGGCCAGAAAAGAGGTTGCTTTCTGTTGCCCTGGTGTTCGCAGAGCTAAAGGGTAACGG
>JAVFBW010112581.1:0-16089 GCA_034783835.1 Mopalia ciliata | reverse complement strand
TACTTAGCAAATGGAAGAACATTAATTTATACTTAGCAAATGGAGGAACATTAATTTATACTTAGCAAATGGAAGAACATTAATTTATACTTAGCAAATGGAGGAACATTAATTTATAATAACCAAATGGAGGAGCATTAATTTATACTTAGCAAATGGAGGAACATTAATTTATGCTTAGCAAATGGAAGAACAGTAATTTATAATAAGCAAATGGAGGAACATTAATTTATACTAAGCAAATGGAGGGAGATTAATTAATAATAAGCAAATGGAGGAACATTAATTTATACTTAGCAACTGGAGGAGCATTAATTTATACTTAGCAAATGGAAGAACATTAATTTATACTTAGCAAATGGAGGAACATTAATTTATACTTAGCAAATGGAGGAGCATTATTTTATACTTAGCAAACGGAGGAACATTAATTTATACTTAGCAAATGGAGGGAGATTATAAATTTATTCTTAGTAAATGGAGGAACATAAATATATACTTAGCAAATGGAGGAACATGAATTTATACTTAGCAAATGGAGGAGTATTAATTTATACCTAGTAAATGGAGGAACATTAATTTATATTTAGCAAATGGAGGAACATTAATTTATACTAAGCAAATGGAGGAACATTAATTTTCGAACAACACAAAGCACTTAACATATTATGCTTGAGTTAGTGTGACTTTCAAAAAACATTGGCGCCATATATGTGAAGTATCCTTAAACACGGTATCAATCAATCATAAAACAGTATTGAAAAATAATATATGTTAATATTCAACACTTGAGTATTATATTTCTATACTTGATACTATCTCAATACATTTTTACTTAATTCTTTAATTTTCTTTCTGTACAATCATAAGGTGTTAAACTTGTTACGAGGACAAAAGACAGCAAGTCGCAAGTGACTGAGAGTTGTGGGTCCGGTTATGTGGCCATCGCCTGCCATTGTTATGGCTCTTGTTTAGGTCTATCCCAGCCGAACCTAAAAAAATGCAAAGCAGAGAAAGTAAAGAGTGCGCAAACAACGGTAAGGTTTGAATACATTCAATAAAGATCCAAAATATCGCCATTAAATGTATAGTTGTTCGATTTCAGATTGAAACAAAAATTTTGGTCAATATATAGCCTATAGCAAAGTATTAATACTGATAATGGTCGAGTTGCTTTGTGTTTCCTGATGGGAGGGGGTGGGGAGGTAGACCGCATTTACTGCAAGACATTCACAACATACAAAGTTATGTGAGAACCATACAGGGCATTCACAACGTATGAAGCTCTGTGAAAACCACGCAGGACAATCACGGCTTACAAAGCAGTGTGAGAGCCATGCAGAACAATCACAACATACAAAGTTATCTGAGAGCCATACAGAACAATCACAACATACAAAGTTATGTAAGAACCACGCAGGGCATTCACAACGTATGAAGCTCTGTGAGAACCATACAGGACATTCACAACATACAAAGCTATGTGAGAACCATGCAGGACATTCACAAGATGCAAAGTTATGTGAGAACCATACAGGACATTCACAACCTACAAATATATGTAAAAACCATGCATCACAACAAACAAAGCTATTTGAGAACCATACAGGGCATTCCCAACATACGAAGTTCTGTGAGAAACATACATAACATTCACAACGTACAAAGCTCTGTGAGATTCATGCAGGACATTAACAAGGTACAAAGCTCTGTGAGAACCATGCAGGACAATGAGAACGTACAAAGCTCTGTGAGAACCATGCAGGGCAATCCCAATACAAAAAGATCTGTGAGAACCACACAGGACAATCACATCATATAAAGTTATGTGAGAACCACGCAGGACAATCACATCATATAAAGTTATGTGAGAACCATGCAGGACAATCACATCATATAAAGTTATGTGAGAACCATGCAGGACAATCACATCATATAGAGCTATGTGAGGACCATACAGGACATTCACAACATACAAAACTATGTGAGAACCATGCAGAACAATCACAACATACACAGCTATGTGAGAACCATACAGGACATTCACAACGTATGAAGTTTTGTGAGAACCATACAGGACATTAGCAACATACAAAGCTCTGTGAGAACCATTCATGTATGACAATCATCTGCGAAAACCAAGCATGACAATCACAACATACAAAGCTTTGTGAGAATCATGCAGGACAATCACAACATACAAAGCTATGTGAGAACAATGCGGGACATTGACAACATACAAAGTTATGTGAGAACCATACAGGATATTCACAACATACAAAGCTCTGTGAAAACCAGGCAGGACAATCACAACTTACAAAGCTCTTTGAGAACCATTCAACAACTTCTTTAGATACTAGGGTTTCAAAAGGAGTTGACTCGTTTTTATTATGAAGAATGTCTAATTAAAATGTCCTGAAAAGCAAATTTATATAGTAGTATATATTAACAGTGTGTCATCCTGGCAGTGAGTGGAATGTTCATATTATCGATGGTCTAGAAGACAGTGCAGCGTATTGTCTAATTGCATCAAGCTATATATGTACATATTAATTGTACCAGATGTCTATTAAGTATTTGATAGACTTCTTATTGTTCTTATATAATGTCACCCTATAGCTTTTCAACGCAGACTGAACATTTGGATAAACCCGCGCAATCATGTTCTTACCTAGCTACTTTTATCGGTTCTAATCGTGTAATTGTCCTACAGCGGGATCTCCTGTAGCATGAAGCATTGTGGGAGACGGGGACTAGGAATATAGCGCCATGATAACATGTAGTTGGGCCGTGTTGTTCCACTTTTTTAAACTCGGCTACCTACTATTTAAGGTCGCAAATGACATACCAATTGTATCACAGCGTTCAGATTACAAAACATTATTGGACAGTACGGTTCTTTTTTTTTGTACAGGAATGGCTACCTTTTTCCATTATGGCTTATAGAAACGGCGAAGCTGAACCCTTCATCTTACGATGCTGGTTGTGGGGATTCGTTCTTTTTAAAAAAATCAAATCATAATAATTGTTGTTCAAAACGAAATGGCGTGTACGCCTGTGTAGCTAAGGGTCGATGTCCCGACTTAAGAAGTAGAATACACCTACCGCTATAATAAACACAAGTTAACTAAATATCTAACTTTTTCAGGTTGCACTGACTTGCTTGTTGGATGATGATAACCGCTATTACACGTCTGAAACAGGCTCGTGCTATGAGTACCAAGGCGATAGGATAATTGCTTGTTACATACCAAACACGTAAGTACTCAAATCTGTACATGCCTGGTCTGACTGGTGGGCTGCATTTACCAATATGCATGCATGGTAGGCCAATGGACCACGGGTAACTGGGGGCCTACGGAAACTAATTTATCACGCAGCTTGCCGGCGTATAACGTAGGCCAACACCGGGTGTTTCGTTATATAATATATTCATAACCGTAAGGGCCCATTTTGTGCTATCGAAATTGGTTATGCTCCAAGTTAATTGTATTTCCTTTGTTATCATTATTAAGCAGCTGTTGTTTACTCTAGTTAACTCAGGTTTTTTAATCTATTAAGGCAAGGTAGGGAAGGAAGAGAGGGTTAATACAGCCCGCCCGACTGTTCGTTCTGTAGACAGGTAGACTAATGCATACAGTTCATAGTCCTACAATCGTATCTGAACAATATTTCACAGAACATTCACAGCATGGTTTTATTATTACACATACATTCCTGTCAATATAGTATAGACTGTTATGACGGTACCTGGATCTATTCTTTAAACCAATTAATTTGTTTAGTTAAATCCGACCATCTCATCTTGATTAAGTTCAATATACATCCAACGAACTTGCTTTCAATTGTTTCAGTTCGCAATCGACCTTTCTGGCTGACCGAGAAATTTTTGAGAATCAATGGGGATATGAAGAGTGCAAAATCGTCGGAAATTGCTACGGGTGTAGCAGTAGCACTGAAGTTTTGTGTAAGAAATCAGACACCCCTGGAGGCCCGATCGGAGGTGGAGGTGATTCTAAACGACGATAACTGAATTTGACATTAAAATTGAACTGAAAAGAAATAATCTGCTCACTTATCAAATTGGGATCAAAACTAAAAAACAAGAAACGAGAAAAATTGATTTTTTTTATACAAAGTCCGTAATATAATACATTAAGCTCGTTAATAGTTAAGCCTTTAAATTATAAAATTCTAGTTTTTGTTTAAATTTGTATTTAAATGCTGATGGAAATTTCTTTTGAGGTGATTTTTTTTTATAGCAAGTCCTGGCTATAAATACAAAAACAAACTTAAAAATAATTCCTGTTGCCATTAAAAAATAAATTTCCGAAATCAGTTATGGGAAAAAAAAGAACAACGGAATAGAACAAAGAAGAATCGTCCAATAAAGTTTGTCATCTGATCAAGCTCTTTCTGTTGTTTTATCGCCCTCACCAATGTCATGGTTGATATGATTATCAACAATTATCGGTCAAAATTTGATACATGCAGTATGTGTTAGAAAGTTACTACAGTATCAGTCAAAAGTTATTAATTACAGTATCGGTTGTTTTTACATTATCTTTTAATGTTATTACAGTTCCTACTACATTATCGGTAGTTAATTAAAGTATCTGTTGCAACAAGGCTGAATTTGGTTTTCAGTATCTTACTTTGATCAAAACGCTTTAGGTACAATTACGTTTGACCGCTGTTGTCGATTGAACTCCCCAAACACTCCTTTCCTCTCACCATACTTGTGGGCATTTATGGTGGATCAATGATCCATATTTCATTTTTTACCCGATGTTAAATCAAAACGATTCAAATCCCACTTTCAGCATGAATATAAGAAGGAAAGCTTGTGCATCCCAGAATCACCATTCCGTTGGTTGCTGGTACCCCACTTATCCCGATGAGATGTAAGGTCCTATCCCAGAGGTGATGGGGGTAGGTGGACCACAAGCATACACTTTCTAGAGTGTACACATTACTCGAATACAACCATTTTGCTAAGTAACATGGGTGGCACGGTCACCCTTAAGGACCATAGGGAGTAAAAATGCGACTCTTATCTTATCTCTTATGGGGATGGGGGAATGTTATAGTTGACAGGCCTTTGAGCCTCGTACTCATTCTCAAGCTGATAATGTTGCAGCTATTGACGTTTACCATTGCCTTAAAGATAAAATTGGTAGGGGTCCCAACGTCCTTCACGTTTGACAGGGAATTCTGGAACGTGACGGTGGCTTCTGAGGATGTGAACGAGAGACTTTTATCTAAGAGAATCTGATTGTGTGAAGTAGACATAAGTAATCAGTGATGCAGTGATCACACAACGACTTTTAACATATGAGAGTATGACACATTCGATCGCACCTTACTTACTGGAATTCGAAGAATTTGGCTCTCTGAAAGTAAAGAAAATACCCCTGAAGTCCTCAATATTGGCCTTGAGTTTACGCTGCCTGAATGGTACCGCGGACAAGTAAGAACGTGCCATATATGCGGCTCACCTCATGCTATCAAACGGGTGTGTCTTAAACAGGACAAATACCTTTCCTGTGGGGAAGTCGGTCACTATCATTTCAGGGGGGATTACACAGCATAGGCGGTGAGGACCAGGTAGAAATGGTGGAAGGGGTGGAGGATGGTCGGACAGGTGGAGAGACAATATGCGGCCATATGTTAAAGGAAAATAAGGTCGATAAACTTTCAGAGGAAGATGAAGATATGACCGTTAGCCAAGATTAAATACATAATACTTTGAACAGGGTAACCAATGACGACAGCTCTACAGTAGCGTTGTTGCTATATCTGAATCACACGGTTACATTCCTTACAAAGGGAACGTTGCCGTTGATAAGGCCAGTTCGGTGGAGAACAGGGTATTGGGAATAATCGATACTGTTCCAGAGACAGCAGACCCGGACTATTTGCTGTCACCTGATATCGAGGAATATGTGTCCGAGAGTAATTCCGTAAACACATTGGACAAAGCAGTCTCACAACACTAAGAACACAATAAAGGGTCTACTCAAGCTGTGTGGAGTGGAAGTGACACTAAAATAAGGCACATTCAAAATGTCGCTAACAAACGCCCGCCCCCGGCTGTTGGGGTTCCTATAAAAACCAAAACGACAGATTTGGCTCGAATTGATACGCATGAGTTATGGAGGGATGCTGTTCTGGAGGATGTCTGTCGCCAGGTAACTCATTGCCAAATTTGTCAGGTAACACAGACATAGCGAGAAACACTGCCGTTGATCTCCATAAGTCAGTAGATACCCAGTCTTTTGGTAGCTCCTCCTCCTTTGGGGCCGGCTCCAGTGTATTGTGACTTAGTGTTGACAGCTCCTAGGTGTATATAGCAGAGTCTGACGCAATGGAAGACACTGCATCAGTAATGGGGGCTTCTGTAGCCGGAAATATCCCAGATAGATCAATCCCAGCATACACAGACGGCAAGGGCGAGGTTTAAGTGCCTGTTATCACTTGCCTTGGAGTGCACTATCGCATCAGGAGAAGGGATAGCAAGATCTAAAAAGTAAAGAAACTAAGACCAGTACTTCAGGTATCTCCGAAAGAATTCACACAGAGAAAGGCCACTTTGTACAAGAAGTCCAGGAAAGCCCCATACTAACAGTAAATACTGGGTCTAAAATTTATATCTTAATGTACAAGTTCTTCTCTCAGACTGGAAACAGTTTTCCCTAGCAGAGAAGTTCAACTTCCTTACAGCAGTGTGGCATTTTAACAGGAAACGAATTTAAATAATTCAAAACAAGAGAAGCGTTTTGAAAAGACTATCAATGGTAAAGTTGACCCGGCGTCGGGTTCTAATCACAAATCAGGGACTGCTATTGTCTTCCAGGCGTCTTTTCTGGCTTGTGGGGCTTTTTTTATCTACCAGCTCTGATCCTAGGGGACATTAGGTTAAGGTATATGCGGAATATACTGGTGATAAAATGTCCTTTGTCAACATTCGTAGTCTGACCTACATCCCAGAAAGACGCCAGCTGTTTAAATGACATTTTACCTCTGCTTGGGAAATGTAAAAGCGACACACATTTTAACAGCCGATTTTAATGGTGTACTAGACCCTCTTCTCGATCGCCGAAGTGCAGTGGCCGCCTCACGAGACACATTCGTTTTTGCTCTTTTGGCGTTAGTAGGTAAATGTAACCTTTTGGATACATTCTGCTTCCTCAAGCCACATGCCACCGAATACACCTAGCACTCACCAACGCAGTCTACAGTAACCCGTTTGGAGAGTGTATTGTAGTTATGGCCTGAAAGAGCATTTGGTTGATACAAGTCATGGACCTTTCGCTATATCTGAGCACACGCTGGTTGTTACAGCTTTCAATTCAGGTGACTGGGTAGAGAGAGGCAAGGATATGTGGAAGCTTAATACCATCCTACTTTACAATGAACAATTCTGCTGCTCTGCCGTAGACGCCGTGTCCAGCGTAAGTAAGGCAAGTCATATAACACAGTACAAAAAAGGGTAGGTAGCTCAGAGCGAAGCCCATTTAATACAGTTTATTGAGCGAATTCCGGGAAAAATCGTTGAACGCAAGAAGTATGAAACTGCGATTGATGCTCAGCGTTAGATCCGCCGATAATGCTTCCTTTTCCTCCACCCAAACATGTTGGGAACAGCTTGGAAGTTTTATCAGGGTTTGTTTTCCTCCGAAGGTGTCAACCAGACTTGTATGGAAGAACTGTTTATCATCTTTGGATAAAACAAGTCCTCTCGGGACTTTCTTTGGTGAATAAAAGTATCAAATCAATCAAATCAACGTAACTTCCACTTTGTCAGAAGATCAGGCGGATTTGTGTGAAGATCTACTCACTCTTAATGAGCTTTTTTTTTTGCAGTCACGTCAATTGCGCTTAACAGATCTCCTGGTATTGATGGCCTCCCGGTAGAAGTGTACATAACCTTTTGGGACATTTTAGGCTTGAGGTCCCAATCGATGCTTATGCAGGTACAATGCAACAGTCCATTGTTCGTTTGATCCATGAGCGTGGACCCAAGGAAGAACTTAAGAACGAAGGCCTTGACGCGAAGATTAGGTTGTGTGATGAGTTTCGTAGTCCATAGAGGCCAACCCTGTTCGTTACCGGGTCGTTCGAACCTGTCTAGCGGCCTCCGCGCCGGAGACCTCATTTCCCTTGTTGTGTACGAGAACAGCGAGGCCGCTGTAGTTAATCTTGACAATAACCTTTGACAGGGTGGAGTGGAAGTTTATACTCAGTGTGCTTCGGCGCATGGGCTTCGGTCCTGTTTTAGAGGAGGGATCCAGTTAATATACCATGCCCCGGTCAGTCGTCTTCTTATTAATGGGTTCCTCAGTAACGTAGTATACATGAAACGAGGTCTACGACAAGGGTGTTCTCTATCAGCTCTTCCTTATGCCTTAGGTGCTGAGGTCCTTGGTCCCGCTGTAATACATTCTAATCTTACTGGCATGTGTTCCTTTTGTTGAGGAAGCTGTAAAGGAATCATAATACGCAGACGACACCAGTGTGTATGTTGGCTCCAACGGAATTTGGACCTTCTTAAGTCAGTACTCATTAAAAACGAGAAGGCTACATGTGGCAGGGTAAACAGTGACAAATCAAAGGGCCTCCTTTTGGGGGCTTGGAAGGAAAGGATGGGCAAAAATTTTGGGATTGAATGGAATTCAACATCCCTTGAGCTCCTTCGGGTCCACAACGGGACACATGGTCCAGCTTTTTCAAACTGAGAAGCCATGTTGGACAACGTCAGCGACACCCGTAATGGTTGGTACAGGCGGTCGATGCGTCTCGTGAGGCGAGTGCTTGTCCTAAATCTTCTTGCCATGTCAAAGCTATGGCACGTCGGTACGATGTTTGACATGTCCACTGTACATTTGAGGAGCCTCCAAACCATGGTTTCCATGTTCTTATGGAGTGGGGGAGAAACCCCGTGTTTTACTACAAACTTGCAGTCTCCCAAAGCATAAAGGCGGGTTAGGCCTTATTATTATCCCAGCTAAACTATCGTCATTAATGCTAAACTTTCTTGGTGGTCTTAATCCCTTTGAAGATCGCTGGGTACGTATAGGTCGGCCTCTTATCCATTATAAATTTAAACCATGCACCATTCACCACTTATTCCACTGGTTAGATCTCCCAGATTCTGTGAAACATATACCTTCTTGCCGCATTTTGAAGAATGTCTTTGGTTTTAGAATAACTGCTCGAGAACCATCAAACCGGCAGCAAGTACTGAAACAGCCTCTATTTTTCAACAGCCTGGTCGTAGATGGGCGTAGCAGACCTTTTCAACCAGGTTCAATCGTGGTTATGGAAATAGTATATGTGTTTGATATTGTAAATGCTCAGTACAGATAATGGAAGGGTCTTGATTCCCAGTTGACACCTCCAGGTAACGGCCAGTTTTGTAACGTAAAGAACAGTTTTGCAAAGCCTTGTTTTTACCTTCCCGAAGGGGATGGTTTAGCTAATAGCTATCTTGTTAATGACATTCCGGTGGAAACAATTAGTGGAGAGACCTGGTATGTCTAGATTGGTCAAGCAAGTGAGAGGGGGTCTGCGTGTTTCGCCAAGTGGCAGACGACAGGATTCAACCCGGTATCTTGGGAGTTTTTCAATCCATTTTCGCCTCCCATATACCGAACCGTGATAAGGCCATCAATTGGTTGTTATTGCACAGGCAGCTGTGGATCGGGGTCAATCTATTTCGTGTTTCAGTAACAACTACATACCTGAGTCCGTTATAAAGTTGCATGGAGAAACATTGATTCATCTTTTCCTTAGGTACAACGTTGTCGTCCGGATATGGACACTTGTAAATGGATTATTGAGTACATACCTTGGACGCCCAGTTTTACTGGGTGATCATATAGGAAACCTTTATAAGTTCTTTGAAGAACCCTCAATAAAGGTTCTTTGAAGAACTCTCAAAAAAGGTTCTTTGAAGAACTTAATATTTAATATAACTGGGATATAACAAGTCCTCCAGGACTTTATTCCCGCCATTAAATTATGTGCCTTAAAACTTGTTTTCAATAACGTACGAATTTATACCATGATATCTTTTGTTTTTTCCGAATGTAAATAATACTTTCCAATGATTTTTTAAAAAAATGTAAAAATAATTTTTGTATATAACCATGATATATTTGCAACCCAATCAATTATACTGAATTGCTTTAGGGAATTTTGATTATTCAAATGAAATGCGTTAACGAATTTTGATTGTTTCCAACTGAAAATGCTTTTACGAGTTTTATTTGTTTCTAACTGAAATGCTTTAACGAATTTTGATTATTTCTAACTGAAATGATTTAACAAACTTTGATTGTTTCTAACTGAAATGCTTCAACAGATTTTGATGATTTCCATTGTCATGCTTTAATGTATATTTTATTATTTCCAATGAGATGCTTTAACATATTTGGATATTGTCCACTAAGTACTTTCAATTTAATTTTGATAATTTCCATGGAACTGTTTAAAAAATTGAACTATTATATCGAAAGTTAACGTACCGGTAATTTAAAATTAGTCAAAACAATTAATAAGTTAGTAGATCATAATTTGGAAAGACATGATTATTTTATAGATTTCAGATGAGAGATGACGTCATGTATTAATTATGACGAGGCACACTATCCTAATGTGTTTTTCTGATGTTCTTTTTATGGTGAATAAACTAAACTAAACTAAACTAAAAATGGTTCTTTGAAGAACTCTTTTAAAATGGTTCCTTAAAGAACCCTCTAAAAATGGTTCTTTAAAGAACCCACGTAAATGTTCTCCCAAGAACCTTTAAAAGTTCTTCAGAGTGGATCATATAAAGAACCTCTTTTAGTTCTGAAAAGAACATTCTTAAAAAGGTTTCTTTCAAGAACTTTCAAATGTAGGTCTTGCGCGAATCTCCATCTACAGGTAAAACACTCGGGGGAATTATTTGAATACCGGACAGTCAGTTCACATCCCTGTGAAGTTGAAGTAAGAGTTAGCTGTGATGTAATTGCATTGTAAACGGTTTAAGAATTTCGGAAACAAACCAAAGACAGCATGTTCTTAAATATTAATTTATGAGGAACAAAAAGACCTTTCTGTTGCTATAAGTAGTTTATTTAAATAGCATAAAAGATATACAAATCCCAATTGTAGCTGCAGATGTTGGTGGAAAATAAATACGCATTTACTGTCTAAAAAACGTATTCTGAACATCTGATTTTCTGATAAATATTAAAGTATAAATTTGAATACATCTAAGCACTAGTGTTCAACATCTTATCCAACAAATGTCTTTTATATGTGAGCTTACTACACTTTAATTGTCATTGTTGAATAGTCATTGTCTTTAACATAACACGAACAAAATGTTTGGCCCAAAAATGACGGCACAATGCCATTTAAAGAGATTAAAAGCTCACCCAATTCAGTATAAGGTTTCACGCTAGGATAAGGAATCATTCCATGTCAAAAAGGTCGAAGAACTTCACCCACAACAACATATTTGTTCCGCATGAATAACTTACGCCCAAGGGTTTCCAAATGACAACAAAGTACTAGGTATTTACTACGTTATAAAACACATTCTGAGACAACTCTCACAAAAAGAAGTAGAGGAATACCACAGCAAATCTCCACCAAAGGCATCTGCAAATCAATTTCGTTAACTTCACAACCGCTCGGTTCATAAGTAAGATCAGTCTCAGTGAATACGTCGAGGGTCCTTTTTGACATCCTTCTTACACGATGAATATTGTTGGAATTGATGGGCCCTGAAAGAAGTATAAAAGTTGATGGGAACTCATGCTGTGTCCGGGACACCTTGTTGTAACCATTCGTGCTGTGTTTATTACTCGTACTTACAACAAAAAACATTCGAGAGCACTGCTACGAGTCGAAAACAGGATTTCACAGCCTGCAAATTCCGTTCGAGTGCTACTACAAGTGGAAAATACTAGTTGCCAACTCGATGCTTATCGAGGGAATCGAGTTTGTGGTCGTATTTACAACCAATAGTTACCCCACGAGTCGTGATTATGACTGTCCCGAATGCAGCATAAATATGTACATGTTCTTGTTGTAGTTACTCAAACTCTTGCCTTGAAAGTTGGCTTCGATTTCCTTTTTGTTTATACAGTAAAGAAAAACTGGGTAGTCGTTAAGTTCACTAACTTCATAAAAAAAAAAATCGATTTGAAAAAGTTACGCAATCAGCAAGTTGCTGGGGCGGGAGATACAAATTTAGCTGGATATATTTAATGTAGTCTGCAATCGTCACCCATCCGTCTACCAATCAACATATTAATTGGTAAATGATACGTTCTTTCGAACCTAAATGGAATGTTTTATACTTAAACAGACTTATGTACTTACCAATATCGTTGAAAAAGCGCAAAACTTGGTTGAAATCTTCTTCCAGCTCGACACAAACAAAATGGAGAACATGGACGCTGGATTTCAAATTATCACGTGACTATATACACTCGTTTACACTTAGCATGAAGAACTATTTTTCTTCCTAAAGAAATGTCTTTCGCCACGAAGAACCTTTCGATCGTTGATTTTGCCTGAAGAACCATTTAGCACCAAAAATGTTCTTTATAGAACCTTCTTAACATACGAAGAACCATTTAAGAACCATATTTTCTTATAGTGTATTTGGTGAAGGATTCACCACCAACAGGAAATGTATGACTGTAGTAGGTGCGGTAGCGCTAACAGCAGTTGGCACTCCGTTGCGTCATCGGTGCTATGCTGTGGCTCACTATGACCATTTCGATCACGTGGTTGCCTTCAGACGTGCTTTTTGCGTGATTTGACGCACCAATTATTGTGCTAGTTTGAGAGACCTAGGAGTAGTGGAAACCTTGACGACTTCGTCGACATTCGGTGCCGCAATAATTGTATTGCACTGTAAAAAGGGAACTCTGCAAGTTAGACGGGATTTTAAAGATGTATGTCCTATGGTTTTAACTATTATTCTCTGAGAAAGTAATTGATTTTTCTCTGCGGGTTAGATTAGATTTTTAAGTGGTATGTCCTATGGTATTGTCCTTTGTGTAAGATCTTAGATCCTGGATCTCTCACAGCCAAGATTGCTAACATAAAACAAACAAACAAACAAACAAAAAAAAGAGGCCAACATATCGACATTGAAGAAGGACCATTCTGTTAAAAATGCTTTCGACTGGTATCCCGACCCCCGTCGTCCAACTACTGAGATATTGAAATTATTGATTATGACCTTGAAATGTAACGATTTCGAGCTGACCCAAAAATACCAGCAAATTAAGGATTTGGCTCGACAGTGACACTCTTAATCAGCACGATCATAACATTAACATCCAGGCCACTATTAGTTTTGATAGCATAGATTTTTGTTTCTATGTTCTGACATACTATTACAGCAGCATTCGGAATACATTGAGAAATAGACAGTCCTGTATATGTTTAATGTAGGGGATGTATCATGTATTTATGGAATGAATGTGAAAGATATTAATTGGAGTTGGCATTTCTGAACAAAGCTATAATGGCCAATTTGAATTGTTGGTGTATCTAGAAGTGCATTTAAAAACTTTATATTATAGTGTTAGAGTAAACTTGTGATTAAATTAATAATTGATTTTCTTACATTTCATCTTTTTGGTAATATGAAGAAGATGTTCAGCATAGATTCAGATGCTCCGTTTCTCGCAAACTTAAGCATAATGGCTTCTAACATTAATTGAAGACCATCTGACTCTTAACTGCAAAACGCACTGCGATTCGTCACGCTCTCTCCGGGTTCGTTTCGACAGTCAAGATAATTTTAAGACCTTACACTCTCTCTCGATAACGATTGTTCCAAAAATCTTTGAGATTTACTAGTTAACTTACTGTAAACCATTTAAGATGTAAGTAGTTAATGTATATATGTTGCTATTTTTTTTATTTTGGCATGATGTAATCCCGCAATTAACGCCAACATAGATCAATTTTCTGTATTGAACAAAAATGCTGTTAGTCAAATCCTTTGTTTTGTATATTGATGGTTATTATTGATAAATGCATGACTTTTTTTACCAATAATCTGACCACTCTTTATAAAAAAGAATATTCAATCTTTCACAGGGTTAGTGTCTTGTTATTATTGATTGCTTTATTATTTTACTAATGTTATTCGATTTATATAATAATTATTATTGATGTTTGTGTGAAGGCATGTATTATGTATTAGTTACATTGTAAGTCGTATTATACAGTAGTACCAAATTAATTGATTTTTTTATTAAAACAAATTGAATTTCAGTAGTTGTATTTGTTACCAAAAGCGAAAACAGTATTGTGACAATAATAGTAAATGCGTTTGCACATCTTTTGTTTAGGCCCAAACAACCCCTTCTCAGCCTATATACTATACTATAGGGTTATATAAAAATGAAACACCATGGAATGATACCAAATTGCGTTTATCTTTAAAGATCGGCTTATTTACCCCATATATAAAATATTCTTGTGTGACAACAAACGTCAACTGATGTCTTGGAGAGAAATCATTAAAATTATCCAAGGATTGAGTGCCACCCAGAGACACATATGTGAGTGAACAGGGTGAACCAGATCCTTAATCAAATGTTCTGTTTAGAACCCATAAAGAAGTTTTCAAAGAAGAACCATGCAGTGCTTTTCACTATAAGCTGAAGAACCCATTATAGTTCATAATAGAACCCTGTGCGATTCAGTGTGGAGCCCTTTATGGTTACGTATAGAACCGTTTGGAAAGGATTCTATATTGAACGGTCTTGAAAGGGTTCGATATGGAACTGTTTGATAGGGTTCTATACAGAACCATATTTATATGGTTCGATACAGAACCATAAGCTGAATATTTTATGGTTCGGCATGGAACCCTTTATAGTTCGATATAGAACCTTTTTGAAACGGTTCCTTATAGAACCAATTCAAAAAGGTTGCATACAGAACCATAAAGGGTTCCTCCACCGTCATAAAAACCTTTATTGGTTCCACATGGAACCATGTTTTCTAAGAAAGTAGACTAATGAAACGACACCATGTAACAAAACAATCAGCTTGATAGATTGTCAGGACTAACAAGAGAAACATTGATTTTTGTCTTACTGATTGAAAGGAACTAGTTCACGGAGATGGAATTATCTGCTGACCTTAGTTAGCCAACATACTATTGACATCATTCCAAAACAACGTTCTAAACACGGTTTTATTTCCTTTACTTAACAGAAGAGGAATTTCAATTCTCATTAATAAACATCATGTTAAGCGAAATGATTTGGTTGTCTGTAAAAGAGAAAAGAATCAATGAATGTGTACCCTAACAATAAGCCAGAAAAAGTGCAATAATATGTTGAAGTAATAATTAAATGGCCATATTTGGAATCGTAAAAATGTTGCCAACAGGAAGTTAAATAACCAGATGATTTAGTGGACAGGATGTAGGCAGTAAAGCAATATAAACCGTCTGTGACAGATAAATCCCTCGCTTAACGATTAAAAGATCCAATTGTTCCATGTTGTATTGGCTACAGGAGAGGGTATTATGCGAGGGTGTTTAAAAGTACTGTCAGTTCAGAAGCCGAACAAGTCGAAAGAATGGAATTTATGGTAGTATCTTAATGTTAAAAAATGTTGGATATTTACAATTGGGGTGTTTTTTTATTCTAGTGAAAGTATTTGAACAGGATCGATAGCGAGGATTTTCTCAGGCAGTCAATTGCCTTGAAGTCTGTGGCTTCCTTTATACCTTAACAGTAACCGCCACAGTATTATTCAGTCAATAAATTTTATGCTAGTGAGTGACCGTTATGGTAAAATTGGGCATATTAGCTGATTGATTTTATGTTGGTATGGTGATATCTGAATAAACGTCTTTGGTTGCAGACCCGCGGTTGAAGGTACATTACAAAGTATTGCTGTAAGGAAGGGTTCGCTTTTATCTATGGATGTTATTAGTCAAAGCTAACGTCAATTACTTGTATGCAAACTATTAAAATCCTTTCGAGATGTTACATACAGTGGAAGCGTATTTAAAGGAATTTAACATCTGCATACACGTGAGATCATATA
>JAVFBW010112570.1:0-16090 GCA_034783835.1 Mopalia ciliata | reverse complement strand
ATGGCCCACCCGCTCCCTCACGGGGCCAGTTGTTTCCAGGTTTGTCCAGAGAGACGAGATTCGATCTCTTTACTATGAAATAATATTGTGCCCTTCTCTCGGGCAAATTAAGCTATACTCTTTTTACCTGATGGAGATACAGGAAATGTTGCTTTTTATCACAGTCGGGTTCTGACGACACCATATATACCAATCCCTTCCTGAACAAGCAGTAAAAACGATGTCTGAAACACAATTTAAATGACATCTATTTTAAGTGAGAATTGTGAACATAATATACGTACGATGACAGTATTCTACTGTATATGAATATGTAGTAAAAACGATATCTGAGACAAAGTAGGCCTACACACGATATGCATTTACCATTTTCTGGACATTGTGAAAAGTCTGTTAAATGGAACTTTAGCATTATCGTTGAACTGGGGCTCGTGATGTTTTGACAATTTACAAAATAAAGAATTGATATGGTTTGAAAGACTTTCCTGACCAATAGCCAACACAATCAAGTTTTCACTTAACTAAAATAATCATTTCAGAGTCTGGTTTCAGTCAGACTGTTTAAATATTTTGAGTAAATGAAGGAAAAAACTGTGCTTGCCTCCACTTCGATTCGAACCTATACGTACCTTGATGCTGTAAAGATGTAATGTCCATTTCGTTTAGCTTTCCTAGCTGGGGCAAGTAGATCTAATACGACCTTGGCCTCCCTCTCAAAACTCCCCTCGGTATGCGCGGTCTGGTAAACACTTAAAATAGTGTTCCCCCGAACAACACAACTAAATACGATCCTCGAGTTGTCCTTCGTGGCAGCCATGCCTACAAATACAGATAAACATTAGTTGAGAGATTGTTGATTGAAGCAGGCAGTTATGAGTGGTCATATATGTCGCGAAATAATTAGTCGGTGGATATATGACTTATATGTACATAAATTACTCCGTTAAATCGCCCATGATTTATCCCCTGCATTCTGGTAAAATCACGCAACGCTTCCTACATATAAACTTTTAGTTACTTTACCTAAACAACAGAACAATGCGGGTTCGGTTCTTGAGAGAATCCATGAATTGTATATAATATTGTTAGGTTTATTTTGGTGCTGACATGTATATATACTGACGTTACATTTATAACGGATTGGGCATTCTCTTTTATACCATACACATAAAAGATGAATACACCTGTAGACAGTATATTCACAAAACGTGACAATATCAGACGTTTAACAGGCTATAAAATTAAAATAAATTAGAAAAAAAACTCAAACAAAAAGGATATTTCCGTATAGGGTGATATCGCGTTATGTGCGAAAATGATCAGTAGGGGGCCTATGTTCAGAGGTTTACCACAGTTGCTAGTTCAATTAATTTGGTTATTGGCTCATTAGATTGAAATAAATTAAACATTGTTTCTTTGCATTCTTTGTGGTACAGTAGCGCAGCGGTTCTATGACGTTTCACCCCGGCCGGGCGTTACCAATTGTGTTTAGACCTGATAAATACATGGAGGTAAACATAATTATAGTTTCTTTAAACGGTCATCTTCGCTAGCCAAGAGTTTTATTCGGCTAATCAGCGGATTATTCGCATGTAATCGGACTCGGTTTCCAAGCTTTTGAATGGATGCGTGAGAACCAATCAAATGTTGTGTAAAAAATTACAGCGAAGTCAATAATGGAAGTGGCCGAAGTGTTGTCGAAAAGGGATAGGTTCTGGGTATTCAACAAAATCAATTTGAATATTAAATATATGCACCCATCCCTACAAACACCAACTATCCATATATACGCCATAAGTGCTTTACAAAGTTAAACAAATTTTCAAAACTAGAGTATAATATCAGTATAGCTCGGAATAAAACTCGTGACTAGAGAAGGTGTAAAACGGTGTTTTACCCCGTCTGCACAGTCGGTTAAGACACATATCATGCTTTAAGATTGTCCAATCACATTGCTCTATATGTCACCGAATAAAATCCTGGCACAATATTTCGTTGGTCGATCCAACAGAGTCACGATGACATCACCAGCTGGACCCAGACCAGTGGTTCATATATAGCCCATCGTCATTTGGTCTACACTTAAAATTTTCAGAGGGACAAAAATACAAAGTACACGCCCTGATTAAAACACAAACAATATATATGATCACACTTAAAATAGTTTTTAAAACATCTAGACAATTTACCAATCCAATCCCCAAAACTCCCTGCATTAGGGTTAAATACATCAGCAACAGATAAACTCTATGTCTTGAAAACATGTGAGCTAAATATAAATAATTATCTCCACTAGAAAATAATTGATCTTTTACAATGATGCAATGATCACCATATAAGCTCTGGATTAAATTATTCAGTATTCAATAATTTTTTGGAATTTGTATTCCACGAAAAGAAATTATTAATTAATTTGAAAAGACAATGGTCTTTTCTTGACGAATGTCTGCTTTTTCCAGCTTTACGTTTGGTTTGGTAACTCACCAAAAGTAAAGATGGAAAACGCAGAAATTCGTAAAAAAAAAAAATACCATTCTCTTTTCAACTTTGTTATTAAGTTCTTTTCGTGGAAAACAACTTTCCAAAAAAACCTTATGGCGTATAAAATACGCTAAACTTGGCGAAACCCATAAATCTAACAAAAAAGGTATTGAACCCGTTTTTACTGGTATTTGTCTACATTCCTGTAGAATAGATAGCGAACATACATGCTTGGCGAACAAATTTTAACATAAGCAATGCCAGTGAGATATGTTTTCCCCACTTATAAGCTAAAAGCTGCGCCGTGAATTCCGTTGCTGCTGATTGGCTCACAGTTGTTGATACCTCGCACATTTAGCCAGTAGTTCGTACTCTGATCTGCATAAAACGACTACTGACATACGCCGCTGGTTTAACATGGTTCTAATTGAGGAGGAGGATTTGTAGCTTTCCACAAAATACTTATAAAATATAATCTACGCCGCGGTATATAATTATACGTCAAGATCTAAGGTCTATTTCCCTCTTAATTAAACTAAAGGTGTGTTGCATACATTAACCTAGAAAATGTGGAATGTATATACAAAACATACAAAAGGCGTACAAGGATTATGTTTAAAGCTAAAAAGACAAATAAAGGTAAAAATGATCATGGTTTCCCTAAACAGCGTTTTATCACTCTGCATAGAAAAGTATCTGGTAAAATCGTGAACGAGCAAAGACTTATAGACTGGTCGCAGTATTTCCTCAAGTCTCCCTGATTAAGTGTGAATAAAAACAATACGTGACACATGAATGCGTGTTTGTGTTCTCTTTCTTTAAAAGTACGTGACAGGGTTAACCCCACCCCGCAACAACCCAAACCATGTTTTGGAGCATTATTCGGAAATTACCGCAAATTGTACGATCGTCGCACGGCAAATTACAACGGTATAGATACACTACGTAATAGTGTTGTCAAGATTCAGGTTACAAATGCACTATAAGAGGGTTTTCGGTAACTTAACTTTCTCCAATGTACAGACTGTCCATTCTAAATTCAGATAATAAAAACATTGTTCATTTCGTCTAGACGTTGACTCTGAAATATTGAACGGCCATCTTGTGGCTCATTTAAAAATAGAATCCCTGTGAGGAGTTTATCAGTACAGCTAGCTATTGTTTTCCATGACATTATACATGCAGGGTTTCGCCCTGAACTCCATTCAAAATGAATCGATCTTTCAATATACACCCAGTCAATACAAGCGGGAAGTTTGTTTTGCTACTCGCAAACTGCACAACAAGCACACCTTAACTTAGATGTCAAGTCAATACTTTAAAACAACTTGACGAAAGAGAAATTGATTTTTTCGCTCTCCTTGCTATCTGTCAGACAAATGACAGCAAATATGCAATTCAGCAATAAATATATAACATCAGTAAAACAGTGTGGCATTAAACGCCAAAAAATAATATAAAAACATTATGATAATCACACGGAATAAATTCATTAATTATGTACGTGTATGTATTTTTAATTAAGACATGAGCATGTTGACTTACGAGTAGCTAGCCCTAGCAGTCGAATGACGTATGATCGTTCATTGAAAGAGAAAATACACCCATTGTGCTATAAATATAGAATGTGTTGAAATATAAAAAGTATCATATAGTAACTGTGTTATTTGTATTCATCCATTTCCTAGGTTCATCTAAGGGCCAATATATACTATATAGTGTACTATTTTTCGCAAAACGTCTGTGCAAAATGCTCATCCGACCTTAGTATAGAATGAGATAAAGTCGACCACAATTACAGAGTTTAAATGTCCCAAATTGTGGAATTGCCTAATTTGGATTTCGAAGTAGCGCTCTAATCTTCAATTAAAGAGACTAAACGGCTTAATATTCCCATCGAATAAATGTTTATCTGTCTGTTGGATATACATGCGTAAAAAGTGGAAGAAACTGGTGTTTCTGCTAAAATTTTAAGTCTGCAGTTAGAGTGGAATAGAGAAAAACGGCGGGTTGGCAACAGATTCTAGAACCGTTTGGCATATAAAATGTGCCAGAGAGTACAGTGTTTCAAATTTTACTGGACAGTACTAAATAAATTCATTTTATCCGGTAAGTGAAAAAAAACCAAACAAAACACAAAAAAAAACAGACAAACTTAAAATTAGACAGTTTGGTGTACTATATAATTCTGTATATCTAAATCAAACTACATTGTATGATAAAATATTAGAGATAAAACTTTTTTAAAGATTAACACAATGCTTATCCACAGGAAAAACGGCTGTATTTGACTTGATTTGTCAAATATTTATAAATACCTTCAAAAGTGCTTTCGTTTTCAAAATTGGCCCAAAAACAGTTTCAATCATATAGTCATTCACTTGCCAATTCAACCAAAAACTCTTTGTGGTTATGCACTACCAAATTTCCCCAAATATTTTACTGTGCTGTAATATACGGAAGTCAGTTATGCAGCGACAAATTCAAATTGTTTAAAAACGTATGTCCGACTTCTGTGGTATACCACGAATTGATGATAATTACATGTTGGTATACTGGTTATCTGAAATTTTATTATTGCCTAGCCCAATTAATGTCATTAGAGTTAACCTGTCAGTAACTGATCTGTAATAGTACATTACCATGTCACAACAGCGTTTTCAGTACTGAAGAAAACCTTATTTTTCAGTACTGATAAAGATATTTCTTGTCAATATTGACAAAGACCTTATTTTTAGTACAGAATAGTCACTTAAGTTAAGCCTGATCAAACCTATGTTGATCAAGAGTTGTAGCGATTTATATAATATTCAAGTTTATACATAAGCTTTATTTATCTCTAATTGGTACACACTTACACTACTCTTTAGTTTGGTTTGACTTTGTAAGGTGTGTCAATATGACCACTTTCTCATTTGCAGTACTGATGAACACTTTACTTTACAAAACTCGTGAACACCGTTCTTTTGGTATTGTATAGGCCTACCGTACCCTTTTCTTTTCAGTACTGATGGACACTTTACTTTATACATTACTGGTGAACACTGTTTTTTTTACTATTTTAAGCACTTTTCTTTTCAGTACTAATGAACACTTTTTTCAGTTCTAATGGACTTCTTTTCAGTACTTATGGATACTTTTCTTCCCAGTACTGACGACAACTTCCTTTCGGCACTCGTGAAGACTTTTATTTTATATATGTACGGATGAAGGCTTTTTTTCAGTATACTGATGAAGATTTTTAATAAAGTTTTTTTCTCAGTACTGATGAAATCCTTTCTTTTAGTATTGATGAACACAGTCTTTTCAGTTCCGAGGGAAATTTTTTTTCTCAGTACTGATAAAAACTTTCTTTTCAGTACAAATTAATATTTTTCTTATAAGTACAAATTAATATTTTTCTTTCAATTCGAGACAGTCATTCGTATATATTAAAGCAGTAGCACGATGTGGAATAATGATTTTAGCCATATGTAAATCTGTGATCAAACTCGCCACATTTTAACCATACAAACCGGAAAAAAAACAACAACAAAAAACTTACCACTCGCCAATGCGGACATCAGCGTTCACAAATTAACCTTTTTTTTTCTTTTGACGATCAGGTATTCGTCACCAGTCAAAATGCTTCCCGAAATTATTAAATGACCCAAATACAACCCAAAATGTGGAGCAGACATAAATAACTTATGTAGACTATTTAAAATACATAGTTAAGATATTCAAATCACATACCCAACGAACCACCTCAGATTTACATATGCAATTGATCACATATGCATTGCCTTTCTTTAAACAGAGAATAATAGAACTATACGACGGATCTGTATTATATAGTTATTTCTCTCGCACGACGAAGCATAGGGAATATGTACATTTCTATATACGTCTAATCAATTCGGGGAGGCCTATTAATTTAGTCCTTGTGATCTTATTAGAATAGATAGATCTTAGATAAGTAATTATTCAGATTTATTATACTAAAATATGTTGTCCTTATCGGATTAGAAGAGCTGATCTAGTTTGACTATTACATGGGTAAAAAATTCCGGTTATTCTATGCATTCAACCTCTGTCTCGTAAATCGACCAAACCCTATCTGTTATGATATCAGACTCGACAGTAACAGATGTATGAATATGTACCACTATCGTTCATTTTGTTCGCCGGAAGCCTTTTTACTGCCGTATGCACACTGCCAAGCGTCCACTCGCTTAAATAAACCGAGCGAATTTGATATCTCTTTAGAATACACAGAATTAGTTTTGATTTGATTTATTTATTTATTTTTTTCACCACAATTACATTTATGCATATGACAATAGTATCAATTTATTATGTTTTGCAAAAATAAATAATGTAAGTAAATTTAGCTCTCTTCTGCTAACTAACAAAAACTGCCACCAGATGTGTTGGGTGTCATTTCAATGATATTTATTTGAATAAATTCCCGCCAGAACAGACGAAGAGAAAAGTAATAGGTCGTCTCGGTCAACATTTGGGGGAAGCCCAATATAGGAAAAGCCACATGTATGTGCTAGAGTTGGCAGCTCATACGTAGGCTACATTGGAGAAATAAAGTTCGTTACAACTTTTTCTATCCCAGATTTAGTGTATATTATTTTTTTAACCAAAAAAGATACACGAAACTGTGAATCGCTACACAAAGCGGAGTATAGTTAGTTATCAGTTGATTTTAAAAAAACCCAAACTAGAAGAAGGTTTGAAGAATATAACAATGCTGTCTTTACTTAGCACTGGGGGAAATTAAATTGCCATCATTATAGAAATGCTAACCAATGCTTTTTAAATAGATCGATAATTGAATCGCCATTTATCCATCTGTATCTATTATTTCAGTCGTACTTTAACTTTGTGAAACTCATCGGCGGTAATGATCTCTTACTGTGGCACCGTCGCGCCAGCTTCTCTGTAATAATAATTTATATATATATTTCTAAAAAACAATCACACTATCTAGATAAATTCCTAGAGTCATCTCGAGTTGTGTTATGGGTAACCTACAGTATGGTGTAAAAAATATTGTTAAAAATGTTGCCAGCAAGATACTCGACATGGGTAAGATATAAATCAGCCTTCAAATTAGTATTTCAGAGATATAGAGATTAACAAATGAATATATCTGTTAAAGAGAATAAGTGTTACAGCCTGTCTGATACATAAGAAATGTTTGCCTTAACCAGTAGGTTCTTTAGATTTTTGTTTCGCTTGATAAAAAACTTACGTATACATATACATATACATGTATATAATAAAAATAAAAAAACATTTCAAATATCGCTTTTATTGAAAACTTTTGATGCCGTAAACTGAAGCAGTTCGTTAGAGTGCTGATCCTAAGACCAGATCGGAGTTCGAATCCCATGGAGACAGATTACAGTTTCTTGCTCTACATTAAAAATATACTACAGCCTGCGTTAAAAAGATAGATTATTCGTTGATTGAATTGTGTTTGACGCCGTGATCAAGTGTACTTTACTTCTATCCCGGGGGTGTAGGCTATTCCAACAATTATTGACACTCGCACATTACTAAAAGGTGAAATGTTTTAATACCGTTGGAAAGTTAATCTTCTTCGAGTGCAAAAAAAGAATGTGCTCAGAGATTCGATCGAGTACACGGTTTATATGTGGGAGTCGACTGTGTAATTATGTCAAATTGTCTTAAGTTATTATAATGGTAGATTTTACTTTACCTGTGGTATAGTTAGTTAATAATCACTCACCGGTGTTGCCTTGTTCCATAGTTTTGACAGCCGGTATTTCTGCCACGAAGGAATCGGCTGGTTTCTGCGGAGTTCCTATATCGCAGTGAAGCGGCCTCAGTTAAGTTATGTTGTCCTCGGAGGAAAATATCAGTTCAACAATCGACTCACTGTACACGCACCATACGAAGGTCAGCGCAGATCATTTGCATATATAATAAAGTAGTTATACACCGATCACTGTTTTAGGTGAACAAGGACTTCATATATCAGGTAAGTATATTTAGGTTATGGCTTTGTTACGGCTTGACGTAGACTACATTCAGACGTTATACCCTGTACATATTGCAATAAAAACGTGGTCTTCTCGTTAAGTTTAACTCCATTGAATAAAAACTTTGATTAAGACAATGAGTTTATATAGACGACACCTGTTAACGAGACGCTCACCTGGTGTAAATGCAAATATTTTACGCACCAAATGAGACATCGACCCTGCTTAGTCATTCAGTTGTTATGCATTTTCATTTGTAATTCAATCCAAAGTTATTTTGAGTTGATGTGTATATCCAAGATACCAGTCCGTGCTTAAGACTTTAATCAGGCACCTACACACTGTTAAAAGGGCTTAATTAAAGGTTAAATGGAATAATTTACACACACACTTACTTCAAATTTATGTTATTGGAAGTTTTTTAACGTTTGTCAAAGAGAAAACAATAATTGAGTTTATTAATAATTGGGTCATTGTCCATGTGTAGGAGATTTATCAGATTGTCACAGTAGGCTATAGGCTCACCACTGCATGTGTGGAGATGTCGTCCATTGGTAACTGAAGTAGATGATAATTGTACAGCTTTTTAGAGCTATTAAAACAGACTTAACTCATGGTGTTCAATCAAATGTAGACCAAATTTAAAAATAAAGAAAACTACAAATCTGTTTCTAAAAATATTTGTTTTTTTATTAAATTTCTTTTGGTATGATAGAAAGCAATGTTCGCTGAAATTCTTTTAAACAAAATTAATTTAAAAAAAAACTCTTCTGCTATATTTTTCTGTCAATATAAGTTCAATTTACAAAAAGTCACCCAAATGGCCTTTACACCTGCGTATAACTTTTTTGATTTCTAAAGAAGAGAAAGTTTTTGATTAACCAATATCAGTGTCGATAGAGTGTGGTCAACAAATAAAAATAGCAGCTAACTGTCCTTAAATTAGAAGCTTTCTTCCTGAAAATGTGCATGGAATAGTGTATTTTAATGGTGAAGCTGGTGATGACGTGTGTCTACGTAATACATTGCGGTCACGTGATGTCTTACCCAAAAGGTAGTTCATTACCATTTTCGAAAAAAGCTAGTTGGTGATTGGTCAAAATTCGCTAGCGGATGGTGTTGACTATCTGTATGGCAAGCAGCACAGCTATATGATTGTGGTAATGAAACTATGAAAACCGATTACTTAGCTTTATGAAACTTTTCGTATTTTAAGAAAAGATTTTCCTGATCACACAAACACTAGCTTGTTATCTATACATTTAATTATAATTAAAAAAAAAAAAATAAAAAAAAAAATAAAAAATCCAGCTGGCTATTTTTTGTAAATGTGGCTTAAAGTAAAGCTCCGCCTCGTGATTTCCTAGTTATAAGATAGTGATGGCGCGGGTTTATCACCAAATTGCGGTCTGCGTTTGCATAAAATGTCCTTCATATTAAGCCGGTCCTCAGTTATTATTTTTTCGCCCACTGTATTTCAATAAACCTGGAGGGGTTTTAAATAAAAAAGCTGTCATAATATTTTGACACAACCACAGGTTAAGAACAGTTTGTTTGCAAATAACCAATACTACTTTTACTTAACATACGGGGAATAATAATTTACAAATGTAGCAAAACTCTTAAATTCACACTTAATAGGCCTTAATCTAGGAATATACAGTGAAAAAACCATTGTGCACACCAAATTACAAGTCAGCAAACCAGCAAACCAACCAAACAACCAGACCGACGATCGACTCGTCAATTGATCGATGAGTCAACTCATATCTATTGATCGATCGGTCTACGAATTGATTTTATAACTTATGTTAAAATACATCCATACATTAACTGCTAATAATAAAACCTATATATATTGTTTATTTAAACCACAGACTGATGGCTGTTGTCTGATATCAGAAAGGAGCTAACGATATTTGCTTTGAACAAACGAAAGTGAAGTACAAAGACGTACTGGTATGTTTAAAATAGTCCGTTTATTCCGTTTTGATATGGAATTAACCAACGAATTCGAGCTGCCATGAAACAGCGTAATTCCATAAATGAAACAAAATATGTTGTATCGTTTAAAAATGTATCAGGCAAATACATTCTTAAGTATCATTTATAAACGGTTAATTAATAAGCAATAATTGATTGCAAAAATTATATTACTGAACAAAACAATTGACATTCAACACGAATTGATCATATTTGCGGTATAGTCATTAAATAATGAATAAACCGCTCATTATAATTCATAATTAATGGAATTATTTAAATTTATTTAAACGCAATATTTTAAATAAATTCCATAGTTCCATCAACGTAATCGGTGCCCTGTATAGAAAGTGCGATTAGTCAAATTATTATATTTGTCCCGATGGAGTGATGTCCCTTTACCTTTCTAATCTTCACCATGGACATAGAAATGATCTTAACCATCGAGGGATTCTAAAACAAAGATCAACTTAACCATGGAGGGATTCTAAAAAAGAGGTCAACTTAATTATGGAGGGATTAGAGGTCAACTTAACCACGGAGGGATTCAAAAACAAAGATCAACTTAACCATGGAGGGATTCTAAAAAAGAGGTCAACTTAGTGATGGAGTGATTACATATCAACTTAACCATGGAGGGATTCTAAAATAGAGATCAACTTAATTATGGAGGGATTAGAGGTCAACTTAACCATGGAGGGATTCAAAAATAGAGATCAACTGGACCATGTAGGGATCTAAAAAAGAGATCACCTTAACCTCAGAAGGATTCTAAACTAGAGATCAACTTAACCATGGAGGGATTATAAAATAGAGATCAGCTTAACCATGGAGGGATTCTAACTAGAGATCAACTTAACCATGGAGGGATTATAAACTAGAGATCAGCTTAACCATGGAGGGATTCTAAAATATAGATCAACTGGACCATGGAGGGAGTCTGAAATAGAGATCACCTTAATCACAGAAGGATTCTAAACTAGAGATCAACTTAACAATTGAGGGATTCTTAAAAAAGATCAGCTTAACCATGGAGGGATTCTAAAATAGAGATCAACTTAACCAAGGAAGCATTCTAAAATAGAGATCAGCTTAACCATTGAGGGAAATCAGAACGATTTCACCTATGTGTGGCTTTATATTCTACCTCATTATAACGTCGACTTTGCCGTTATAAATGAGATTTACCAGTGCACTTCACTAAGTGTGAGCTGATTCTTGAAATTGGAATTCAAAGAGTGTTCATTGGTATCAAATATCTAAAACATCAACCCAGAACCAAAAAACTGTTTCTTCACCTTAAATAAATGAATGGCAAATGTCTGGTAGTTCTGAAAGGCATGTATACACAATTGCTTCTGTAAGTGGTATTAAGAAGCCGAAATTTGCCACATCCTGGTTCCGAGGTAACTATATATAACTGTATCTACCTACCTATATATTCCTTCCCGAACAAGCACTTTATCTTTGTAAAACCTTCCTAAATTATGTTTCACTCCAATTCTTTCAATTTTTTTCAGAACATGCAACAAAAACAAGGAAATAGACATTATGCTTATCCCTCGACTGAGTTACTGAATTTCTACAAGTTACGCGGTGAAGAAAGATGAAATGTTGTTTTCTATATCACAATCGGTTTCTGAGGCATTCGAGTATACAAAACCCTTCCTGAACAAGCTGTTCTTAAATGAAAATGAATTAATTGGCTTTTATTCCTTCTGTTTTGCATCACTGTCCTATATTGTACGTGATCCACTACCTAAACGATGCAGGCAATATAGAAGACAGGTGTTATGTTACATTTTACCTTGAAGCAGCAAATATGTGACAGCCACTTCGTTCGATTTTTTTTACTGGGACAAGTTAATCCACCACCGCCTTCTCTCAAAACTTCCCTCCGTCGACGCCGTCTAGTAACTGCATAGTTCTGCACAGCCTCGAACTACACAACTTAAGACGATCCTTGAATTTCTCTTAATGGCAGCTTTATTTATGTATAGAAAAAGGATTAAACACTGATTTTAAGAGATAGTGCTTTCGTGGGGAGTGGAGGAAGTCATATGGTTTTTAAATAATTGATATTGCAGACCGAGCAATAATTCATTTTTCCGTTTAGGAAGGACGATAACTGACGTTTTCTATAGCGCAGATAAGTGTAACTGTACGCGAAAAAAGTTTAACGCCACGAAGCAAAGCTATACACGTCACAGAAAAGGTTTGTGTGAGGAGAAAAAAGGAGAAGACCCAGAATACGTTTACATGGTGATTAACGGTTTCATCGCAAGAATAAAACTTGACGTTCAAGACAAAGGTTAACTCTGCTCACAAAAGTAACGGGATTCATTTGACTGTATACGTTGCTGTCCTATGGCACTTTGAATTAATTGATTGGTGCTAGACTGTTACAGCGTAACATTTGTTGTCAGGGTAAACGTTTTTCTTGGAAAACTTTTCTCGTCGTTTTACTACATTTTTTTTCTTAGTGTTTACCGTATGACCATATAACATTATCACCATGATTTGATATATAGCGATGAACAAAACCCCATCTTCCCAAGTCAAGCATCGGAATGAATAAGATCTATAAGATCATGCAGATTTCAATCTTTTCTCTTTTGTTGGTCTCATGTGGATCTTGGATTGATCTGTTGTCAAATAACTGTTTAATGTTATACAAACAAATTGTTTACTATATTTCGTAGTTTCATTATAAAAAATGAAGCGTGTTTTGATATCCACGCTAACATTTTTGCGTTAATTATATTCAAAGGCGTGCTGTATATAATAACCTACATGAACTTTACCTTTATAAACGTTCGAGGTATTCAAAAGCTTACAAAACAAAAGTATAAAAATTATTGAGATTTCCTGATTGTCTCTTTCATCATATTCTTGGAAAAGAACTGGCTGGATATAAAATATATTAAATTGATTCACGAGGGGGCTGTAATTAACATTTCCGTAGTTCTTCTTTATTGTAGAACGTAAACAAGGGTGTAACGGTAGAACGTGATAGACGAATATGAAGGTGTAGGATAATTGGGACATATTATATTCGTCCACCTGCTGGCGAGTTGTTGGAGGGAGCTTGCTGATTCCCTGGCGCTTTCAGAGCTAAAGAGGAGCAGGAAACTGATCTGTTTGTGGTGTCTTTGTATTGTCCTGTGAATGTCATGTATTTTCCCGTGATGTCTTTATTTTGTTGCCAGTGGTGTCGGAGGTGGTTTCCTTTATCCGTTGGGCTGGCACGCCGTCATGTGAGTGAAATAACTGTAAGTACGGCGTTAAACCCCAGTCAATCAAACAAACAAACAATCGCTCACCTGCTTCGGTATGAACGGCCGACGCACAATTTGCTGCCACCTATCCGCCACTGAAAAGTGGGTTCATTATTATCAGTTCAGTGTTTCTAGACTATACAATACACAGGGTCGCCCAAGTTATTTGCATACATATATAATAAATTAACGATCCGTGAACGAATAATGACAAACACATGCAGATTAAATTGTGACTTGGATTGTACGTTATGGCTGGAAAATGACAACGTGAACATGAATTACAATATGTCTACCACTTCACTAACACTCTCAAATCAAAACTGTGATTAAGACAATGAAATTTATGTAGACAAGATCTGGTCATTAAGAAGAACAAGCAGTGTTATTGAAGACGTATTGTATATGATACACATATTAACTTCCATTGACTACATCAGAAATCGACTCGGGATAAGTAATTAATTTGTTGATTAAGCATTTTCTTTCCTAATTGGAATTTTTGGCTATTTGTTTTGTAGAAAGTACCAATACTGAAAGAAGAAGTAGAATTACTGGCCTTTTCAAACTAGCTTTTTGATTGATGATTCTATGAACGTTTATTTTGTTTGATCCGGGTTTAACGTTGCACTCAAGGGTATTTTACTTATATGACGACAGAATGTTCAGTTTACACTTCTACTTGCCGTTACGGTGCAAAACCGGAAGGAAACCTGGTAAAAACCAACCCCGGGATTGCCGGAGCCACATTCTGTGACTCACTCATATACCTAAGGGTCGACAGACGGACTCGATCCCGTGAACGGTAAATCGAAGTAGGATCAATAAGCGCACACGCTACCACTAAGCTACGACCACGGCCCCTATAAATGGAGGTTTGCCGTGTATATATAATGCTGTGTTCGGGGCAGATCGGGACAAACTCGATAAGCATCGAGTTGATGAGTGGCATTTTTCATTCGTACTAGCACTCGAATGGAATTTACAGGTCGTGAAATTGTGCTTACGACTCGTAGCAGTGCTCTTCAATGCTCTGCGTTGTAAGTACGAGTAAAAAATACAGCACGAATGGAGACACAACACTCACTGCCAAAACTACATTCTCGGGTTCCGGTGTGTAGTAACGAGTTCAGGGGATTCCCCTTATTTGTGACAATTCGTACTCAAGGGTATTTTACGTTAATGACGACTGGTAGTCAGTTTCTTGATAAAATACGGTGAGAAACCGAGAGGAAACTTCGTGTAAACCAACCACGCGATTGCGGGAGCCACATCTTGTGGGGCACTCATATATATTGATGGTCGACAAGCGGAGTGGAACATTGATTTGTTTGTTTGTTTGATTGGGGTTTAAAGTCGTACCCAAGGATATTTCACTTGGAGGATGCTCCGCTTCTTACTGTTCCTTCCCTAATTACGATGGAAAACTGGGAAGAAACCGCGTAAAAACCACCCCCGCGATTGCCGGAGCCACATAGTGTGGCGCACTCATATACCTGACGGTCGACAGACGGACACGATCCTGTGAACGGTAAATCAAAGTAGGCTTTAGCAAGCGCATTCGCTAACCACTAAGCCACGGCCGCGGGCCGAATGGAACATTGAACTAGGATTTATAATAGTAGGCCGACAAACTAACCACTAAACCATTGTCGAATGTTAAATTTGAAATGTAAAACCATCGAGTTCAAGTCGTGCGTAGGCATTAATCATCGCTATCGTGAATGTAGAAGATATTATCTTTGTTAATTAAGACAATAGAGTGGCCCGCATGTCTAAAACCTTAGTCATTAATAGTAGTTAAACATTGAAGACTAAGAATACCATGCGCTTGATTAAACAAACGATGTGTAATGCAAATTATACAAGGCAGTGATTAATCTTTATTTCTTTATATCAATGTATCTTGATCACTCAGGTATATGAGTAAGTCACACGATGTGGCTCCGGCAATCGCGGGGATGGTTTATACCCGGTTTTCCACCGTAATACGGCAAGAATCAGTCTGAAGTGGGCAGTCCGTCGTCATAGAAGTTAAATACCCTTGAGCACGACGTTATATCCCAATCAAAGAAACAATTAAACAAATCAATGTACCTTTAAGATTAAAATTCCTCTCTGGGTATGTTATTTTTATATAGATACTTAAAGTATAAAAAAAACGTTTCCTAACCTATCGACGTAATGAAAGGAGACAATGGGTATGTAGGCCTATTTATATTGAATTATATTTATATGTGTATTATTTTGTGTGGTCATTTTAATATATAGGGGGTAAAGTGGGGTAATATGGACCCCTTAAGGACATCGTCCATTTTATCCAACATTTCAAATCAATTTGAGTAAACT
>JAVFBW010112559.1:0-16091 GCA_034783835.1 Mopalia ciliata | reverse complement strand
AGCTTCAGCCTGTAAAGAAAGAATTTAAAGCATTCTGTTTGATTAAGATAAGCCCCCACTTTTAATAGTGAATGTTCTCCCTGGTTTTATGCCCTAAAACCGTAAACATCAAAAAGGTTCTTTTGATACACTTAACTATGCACAATTGTCTATGTTTTACGATACTTAAGGAGACAAGAATAAGTTAATCGAATTTGCGGCAGCATGTTGTCTTCTGCATCATTCGGTATATTTAGTCTCTTAAACATAGCTACCGTAAATACCTTTGCCATGATCTATCTCACAATCCAGTTTAATCACATTTCATTTCTCACATCAAATTCAGGGAAAGTCCTATGTGGGGGGGTGTCTAGATTATATACCTCATGGACACGCCTATATATTGTGGGGGTTGTCTAGGGTATACACCTCATTACCACGCCTATATATTGTGGAGGTTGTCTAGAATATACGCACCATGGGCAGCCTATATATTGTAGGTGTGTCCATATGCCTCATGGACACGCCTATATATTGTGGCGGTTGTCTAGCGTAGACACTTATTGGACACGCCTTTATTATGTTGGGTAGTGTAGAGTTTACACCTCGTGGACACGCCTATATATGGTGGGTGTTGTCTAGAGTTTTCACCCCATTGACACGCCTAGTCATTGTGGGATTTGTCCACATTATACACCCTATGGAGTGTATGATTCTGGTCGAACCATCCCCTTCTCTTATGGGCCACTTGTATGGAACCCTGTGTGAGTTGATATGCAAGCAACGGGCGGAAGGTCATCGGCCGTCAGGTTTGTACCCACTTGCAATTTAGATTTGAACCTCGATCTAACTTCAGAAAAATCAGGAAAACATAGAACTCAAGACTGTTTTCACCAATCGTAGTTGCTTCCAGAGCGTTAATACGATTTTCTCTTTTAAATGCTATATATATATAAAGGTCCCGGGTTCGATTCCCGGTGGGGGCAAGCAAATTTTTCTCTCTTCATTTATTTAAAAAATATATATATTATATAAAAAATATATAATCGACAGTAAAATTTTACTTCTATTCAAAAGGTACAGTATATAACAAACCGTCATACGAAAAGCGTCTACTAAATGACCGGCATCCTATTTGGACTTATACTGACTAAAATATATAATTATCCGGCCATAAGTTGTAGCGGAGGGTTGGCAGAGAGTTTCCTGTTTCCATGGGACTCTCAGGGCTAAGGGGAAATATCTTTGTGATGTTTTTATATTGCGTTCTGTGACTGTCCTATATTTGTCCTGTGTTGTCTTCGTTCGTTGCTAATGTCCTCGGGGTGGTTTACTTTACACATTTGGCTTGTATGCCGTCGTGTGAGTGAAATAACCTTAAATACGACGTTAACCCCATTCAAACAGACACAGTCATTTGTTTATAATCTGAATGTTAAATGTCTGATGTTATAAATGTGAGTCCATACAACTCGCCAATGTGTTCGTGGTTTTATGTTCCAGAATAAATAAATAAATGTCAATAAAAACCAGTTGTTTTGGCCTTTGTTCTGTTGTTTGTTGACTATTTTTGATTTATTTGTGTTATTTGTTTTTTTTTTCTTGGCTGCAAACACGGCTATTCGTCTGCTTCCGAGAAGACGCCTTGTCTTAAAGACCATGTCGAAATAATTATCTTGAGTAGATGTAGCATTCGATGAGTTTGAGTTAACTGAAATCAAGACAACCATTGTTGTTAGGCACTCACTTTTATTTCTTCAACTTATTATTTTTATTGCATATTTTCAAAGACAGCAATCTGTATTGCACTTGCTTTCGAGTAAACATAGCCGTTAATTTAACAAGTGGGACTGGCGTCATTGTTCTTAAACATGCTAATGAATGCGTTGGACGGCATCCGTAACAACACCGCCTATACAAAAGCTTGGTCATTCGAGAGCAATGTTAATATATTGTGTACATATCAAAATAGCTATTGGAGTAACGTGTAGATGGTTTTCAGCTGACTTTTGTTTTAAAAATCCGGTTTTTAGTACCTTGTGCTTCCAGTCCAGGCAACAGAGGACAGCCGCGACTAGATTATATAACTACCGTTTTTCGAACAATATCACTTCCACTTGTTGCATTAACGGATAGGCTAATTCGATTACATGGGCAATAGAGATGGTTGTGTTTGGAAATATGCAATACAAATAATAAGTCTAGGTCTTTAACGCGCTATTGCGTGTTTTAAAAAACGTTCACATTTTTTTCGCTTCGTGAGCAAATGATCAGTGTTGTGTTGAGGGCAGTGCATAATTTAGTGTTCGACAGTCTCTACGAAAAGACAAACAATCCTATGCTGCTGAAAGGTCTAGATTAAATTCGAACATCCAAGCATTCAAAGGCCAAGTATTAAACTGAACAATTAGTGTAAGGTAGTTGACCTTAAATGTATGCCAGGTTTGTGTACTTCCGATATTTTGATTAATCGAATTACCTCGAGATGAAGGGTATGTTAAGATATAAACACGCTAAGAAAATGAAGAAAACTTCCACATTACTTTACAACAAATGCATTTTTCTAATCCTACCGGGTCCATATGTTTTCATGACTTGAGCTTCCTGTAACCTGTTTTGTCAGGAGTATATGACATCAATCTTAGGAGGAGAATGCGACTGGCGAAACGACTGTGTCTCTGTAGATAATCAGCTTAATAGCCTTCTAAGTCACAGGACTATCTCTTCATTGATGTGTTTTCACCTGAGTATAATACTAGAAAAAAACTAACCATATTTTGAAGCCTTTAAACTGTCAGGCAATCCAATTCCACTTTCTATTAATTACGAGTTCAATTTCCTAACTACTGACGCATTTAGGCGGTCACATTAAAATAGGTAATCTGATCAGGCAGGTATGAACAGAAAATAAAAAAAATATATGCACAACTTACATATTCTACATTCTAATTAGAGAAATTATGATGTAAGTGAGGATAATAAGCTAGTCCCGACTCACTTTTTTTAGTTAAAAGAAAATAAAGTGACACTTGATTTATATATTTCCAGCTGTATTTGAAGTTTTTGTGAGGAAGTTCAATTACCTGTCATGTTGTTTTACCTGTCACCAATCCCAGGTGTTCGTGTGTAATGCTTAAGTTAAAGAGAAACAGTGCGGGGACTATGAGCTATAACTGTAAAATTAGTCCGCCATAACTACGGTTCAATAAGAGGGCTGATAACAATCAGGAACACGTCAGGTCATATCAATCGTTACAATCAAGAAAAGTACATGTATAAAATATTATAAATTTTTAGGTCATGTTAAGTCGTGCGAAGTTAATACAACCTAAAACCACGTGACCATTAGCGCCCGAAAATTCAGAGTATCCTATGTGATTTAAAGAGAAGCATTGGTTCGAGTGTGGACAACAACAGTGTAAGCTGAACATGAAGCGCCATCTATGTACGACAGGTGAGTACACCAGATGGCCCATGATGCACTTCAAACCATTGTTTATGTCAAATATGATGTGTAAATGTAAGGTAATATACTTTAAACGCAAAAGGATTAGTGTTGATGGCGAGACACTAATCCATCTATTGGTATAAATGAAACATATGCACCACTATGGGTTTGTTAGATGTCATGTACGCGTGATTTGGCAAAATCAAGCAATAACTTAGGTAGCAAACTAAAATCTATGTGCGTTATATGTTTATAATACAAAGGCACCCATTTCGCTTAACAGGTGTAATTCAATACCTGGCAATAAAAAATATGTTATTGGCTTCATAGAAACACTACATTGTCAGCAAATAGAACATCTCCAAGACATGAATGGTTTCATAACAAGTTATTTATTTACATACAACTTCTGCGTTTATTGACGAGCAGCGTTTCGGAGCAGATTCTAGAACCGTTTTCAAGCTAATGACTATAAGACATGGATGGCGTATATACACTCGTATTTACATGACACCATGTATATACATGACACCATGTATATACGCTCGTATTTACATGACATGATATATATCCACCCATATTAACATGACATGATGTATATACGCTCGTATTAACATGACATGATGTAAATTCATCTTCCATGTATTATAGTCATAAGCTCGAGAATGGTGCTAGAATCTGCTCGGAAACGTTGCTCGTCAATAAACGCATGGTATATCGATAAATACCTTGTTGTATTGCTATCCCTACTTTTAAATGCCACTCAAAGAAGTAATTTCGTTTCGTTGCGTTAAAAGGACATTGTAAAAAGGACACAATGGTGTGTACTTCTTTATGCGCTAATTAGTAAGATACTGGTACACATGAAACTTTAGGTTATGGACCTCTGAACCAGTCTCCATATATTGCAGTATTTTCGTTTTTGGGGGACACCCAAATCATTCATATTCATATATTAGTTTGAGAAGCTACTCTATTATCATTTCTGTATAACACATAAGTACTAAAATTGTGTGGACATTAAAGGTTATATTCTGTAAATCGCCATAAACAGGCTAGCTACTTTATTGTATAAAGAGTTGAGCAAAACAGTTATTTGCAAGGCCATACTAAGCGATAACGTTTAGATATAAAAACACATGTTGTAAAGTAGAATGTCAAAGACAACTAATAGAGTAAGGTGACTACTCCAAAGAAGGTCAAACAATTCATATTGACTCAATATATCGGTTTATTATCAAACCATCATCAGGAGTAAAGTAAATGCAGAGAAACATAAACAAATATATACAGTTATGAAGTGTCAGACTAATACAACTACAGAGACACCCATTGGGGCTTAATTGTCAGCGTAAATAACAAGAAATAAACTTAATAACTAAACGTATCTGTTGAGCTTAATGGTGTACAGTATTCACACAATACATGTGTTTCGTCATACAAAGATTTTACACAAAGTTCTGCGAACGACTATAAATCAATCCACTAATTGTGAAACCCTTTGTTTCCAGGTCTCTATTCTGTGATGCTGTTCTTATGGATCAGCAGCATATGTGTAGAACATGTTTCCCAAGGACAGTTCAATAGACCTAAAGTGGAGCGAACAGTGCTTGACGGCGGAATACAAGTCGTTAAAGTAACCGTAAAAACTAATCCCTTGGACCTGAGTGGTCGTGTTCGACCTACTGCACCGAACCTTTGGAAAGCTTCGCCAACTCAGACGTCAACATCAGCTAAGCTTTTGAGAAATGATAACAATACACCGAATCAACGATCTTCCAAATTTAATCTAAGAGGGAGAGTTGTCAACAGAGCTGACGTTCCGTTGCCAACTAAAAATATTAGGAAATTGTCCTTCCCCACAATAACATTCGATTTTCGAGGAACAGAAGTCACAAGAAACAGGAATATCCATAAATATCGGCCAGTTCCGAGAGGGTCTGTAAAAAAATCGCTTTCAATATTTAATAAGCAGCCTCAACCAACCCCACACATTAAAAGACAATTTCCGAAGCCATCTGACGCCCCAGGTCAAAACATTAATCAGCTTACTAAGGTAGGAAATATCTTACCAACTTTAAGTATAATAAAGCCTGTCACTACCCAACCCATTAAACCAACCATTTCTTCTACTATAGCAACTCGAAATCAAATCACCACGAGTTTGCCAAAGCCAAACAATGCGCCACGTGTACTTCCCGTTGATTTCATTCCGGAGTTTAGCATGATTAACCAGTTTGAAGCGCAAGGCACCAACCAAGTGGGTTCAAAAATAACTAAGTCAAACTCAAATTTTCAGGGCAGTCCAAAACCTTTAAACCAAAATATTCAGAAACAAAACAAAAGGATTCCGAATACGAACAATGTTCAGCAAACAGTAAGCCCGAAAACGCAATTATCACATTTTATCAATAGCCCTGGAAATTATAATCGATGGATTCCCAGTGTTAACACTCATCAACCAACGTCAGGCATAAAACAACAATGGCCAAATATTGATATTAGTAAATCTAATAATCAACAAGGTTTTAACAAACAAGAACCAACGCCAAATGTTAATAATAATCCAAGAAATCCTAACCAATGGATGTCGCGATTTAATTCAAATCAGCAATCAAGAAATCAACAAATACCTAATTTTAATAATAATCAACGCGTTTCAAACCCGGTCAATTCTAGTCCCTGGATGTCAGATGTAAATTATAACAATAATGCTAGACAGAGAGCAATCCAAACTCAGTTGCGACCAACACAACCATCCGATTTCTACAGATATCAACAAACTTTAAACCAAGGAGGACGTGCTTCAAACATCAACCAACTTGGTTTAAGCCCAGATAATCAGAGGCCAAGATCAAACACTAATCAACAAGAATTGTTTCAAAGACCACCATTTCCCAATTCTAACTTTAATCAACAAGGTGATAACATGGCAGTGCAGATAAATAGATTCCTTTCAGGACAAAACAGAGGTTTGCAGAATACAAACCAGTTGCCGCAATTCCCTAATCAACATGGGAATAATCAGCCGAATGAGCAACCATTTTTCAATCCTGAGTTTCAAATTCCCCAAGCTGGACCAACGGTAATGGATTCTAGAAAGCCAATGTTTGGTATTGTGAATCAAGGTTCCGTGCCTGTTGAACTGTCTAATGCAGGGCAAAACCCCATATCTGACATAAGTCAAGGTCAAACGAATTTCTTTCCAGGTCATATGCAGATAGACCCTACAGGTCCAGCAGAATTTGGCGGCAATCAAGGATTTCAAACCCCGTTGAATTTACCGATGGGAGGCAGACAGTCCATGTTTGGAAATACATCTGCTTTAAGTCCTAGATCCAATATATTTCTACAAACTCAACGTACTATGATGCTGAGGAGAACTTTTTATGAACGTATCCTTTCTTATATCGTATTATTGGGCTTTCATCTAGATGTGCGAGGCTGTGTTTAGAGGCTTATGAGAAATAGGTTAATGAACAAAGGTCAGGTAGTATATATTTTCCTTAATTATTATTGTAAAGGTTGATTGATTCATCAGTTTAGCTGAATACGCATATCTATTTTAATAATATGTCGTTAACAGTTATAGATTGACTATCCTTCTATCTTCTTGTTGATGAATTATTTACATCAACTTCGAGACAAGGTCAGATGTGAAAAGGTCACGTTTCCTCGCCATTCAATAGAAACGCTAAATTCTCTATCAAAAAGCTATGATATAACCTTCCGCGTCGAAATGATATGCAATATAAGATTTCCAAGTCAGGATGCTACAGCTACTTCTGTTTACGTTCTGAATAGTAAACTACATTAAACTTATACGTTATGAAATAATGTAGAATTTTGATAGCACTCCTGAACGGACAATTAGGAATAAGCACAATTAGAGTCCGATACCGATACTTCAAATTAATTAGCATTTAAGTAAGTTAGTAAGTAAGTTTTATTATTTCGTATCGTCTTACAGAGATAAAGAGAACTGTATAATTTACATCATAACTAAGCAGTAAGGTTAAAAATAATTGTTGTACATGGGAACTTAAAAACTAGAGCGAGCACTTGTATTTACTAGTTGTGACAATTTTTGCAAAATTACTCATTATTTGTTTTACATTAATATTCTTCTAAAAAGTATTTACCCAAATATTTTTATAATAATTTTGTGACAAAGAGTGGGATATATTGCTGCCTTATTGTGGGTGGGAAAGGACACTCTGCTATAAAATGATATTCCCCGTGAATTACATTAGTATTGCATTTAGAGGAAAACCTTAGATCATGTGGTACACCACGATGTCTCAAATACTTCTACACTTTTAAACAAAAAAAATGTATCCCCACTATTAACGAAAAAGACTTTGTATAGCCTACAAAACGATCAATCTTAACGTCCGTGTATATTGCCAATTGGAAGCTATTACTACTCTTTGACATGAAAGAAGATCGGTCCTAAATGCACCCAAAGAACTGAGCTGGATTCATAACTGAATTGATTTTGGTTTTACACTTCTATACATGTAGTACACTAAAGGAGACATTTACCTTTTGGGCATGGTGTTTTGGGCATGGTACTCTCGAGCATGGTAGTCTCGAGCAATATATGTGTAAATTTTATTAAATTTTTATTAAATCAGTGACCTAAAATGTACACCCGACTCACTTTCCATGCATTAATAACGGTAATCTAAAAATCCCGAATAATTAAATTCGTCGGCGAAAATAATTGATTCATAAACTGGTATTTGTTATTTCTATAATTTGTGAAATAAATTGTTGATGTAATATGTCATTGAGATAGAGCAGGAAATTAAAATTGACAGGTATGTATCATTTTGATCTATCTGCATTGTAAATACTAAATGGAACTGACGTGTAGTATAAGACTTACACATCCCAGATTACAGAGTATAATATATAGTGAGCGTTTGTAACTATCTAATAGGCATTTAATCCACTTTCACAAAAGAGTTCCTTAACGTGATAACAGGTTCCTGTAATGCAGGTGCTACAATTCCGAACGGAGGAGAACCGATGGCCTGTAACTGCTATCCAAGTATTGACTGTGAGAGTCAACTGTTTATGTATATCTCTCCTGTAACGAGACGTGACTGTGGAACCATTGCGACGGGCTATGTTTGTTGTTGTGAAGAACAACGACCGATTCCCGTAGGGTAATAGAAGGAAACAGCTCAATAGAACATTTCAGCAGACTCTTTGGATTATCCAGGTATTAGGCCTTTTGCCCCAGAACACTTACTTGAAGCAATGAGATTTAACAATGTTTGCCATAAACTATAAAGAATCCAACGAAATTGTGTGCAGAAACAACTGAAACCAATATTATAATATCTGTATCTATATTTCACCTAAGATGACACATAACCTTGCTTTACATCATGTTCTTCTCGATTGGAAAAAATTTTCATAAAATCCGACATTAACAGAGATCGACAACACAAAAGAAGAGCACAATATCACTTTTTGGATTGGATACATCTATACCCGTGAAACAGCCATACTCTAGAGACACATTAACAGCCCCTGTTAAACGGCCCTCCAGAACTATACGGTGACTTGTATGGCTGTAGTTGTTTTAGTTGTGTTTACGTTTCAGACTTTTAAAGCAGGTAATGCTTTGCGTTTTTTTTTCCTCTAGTGAGCTAATAGACGCTATCCTAGATATCTCTTTTGAGATGGTGAATATGTGCTTCTATTTAGATTGTCTATATTCATTGCCAAAAGTGGCCACCATTTAAAACACTGTCCTTGGAAAGCCACTATTGAATTGGTTTGTAAAAAAAAATTAAAAGCAATTCTGTCAGAGATTTTTAAGGACGGTTTTAGTAAGATGCTTGATTATATAGAATATGTATTTTGTAAAAATGTGTACATTCTTCCAGCATTCTTCCAGCGTTCGAAATTAAGAAATGGACCGTACAGACATATTTATCCTGATTTCTGTGATAGGTTTTAAATATGTGGAATAATAGTTGTCTAATCTGTCCCATCACTGAGTTATTGTCATGGTTGATAACCGACATCTGATTAAAAAAATAGCTCCGGAAATGGCAAATATCGTGTTCATTATATACTAAAGATCAATTACACGGATAAAAACATCAAAAACTGGCATAACATCACACTAAGCATGTACTTTAACCGTTTAAAGCGGTATTCTGCAAAAAAAAATATTTCACATTTATTTGATGTTCTAAAGGCATTTATTATTAGAATACATTGCCGTCACTTAAGTGAAATACCCTTGCGGACGGCGATAAAAAGCGCTCAATCAATCAATTCAATTAATTGTTTCAGACTCGATTCGTCTTATTCTGGCACAACCGCTAAAAATGAGATTTTATGAAAACTTTTAATCTGAATTAATGTCTATGAAGTAGAGAAAGGTATTGAATATCGTTGGCGAATTGCGGACGGTTGTCGGGAACTTCATATTGCCCGAAGATACTTAATTGGTCAATACGAAGCGGATCGGTTTGGGATGTCATTGTATTGCGTATTTTGATTGTCATCTGTTATCTTGGTTGTCAGTGGCTTCGGGGGTGGTTTTCTCCACGCATTACATAGGTTGACACGCCTTCATTTGATCACCGCGCCTAAAATAGTTTCCATTGTCTTATATAAAAGGCATACATGTTAACTGTTTGTATTGGCTAAGGACACTATAATTGAAGTATATTGATGCTGTCAGCTATAGACAAAATGTATTTCCCGACAGAGCGTATGTATATAACACATCATATTATGGTTGGAGGTGTATTAACCCCCAAAAATAAAAACTACATGATTGCAAACTATTTGGCGGCCATGTTGTACACGAGCTATCTAACTGGCAAGTAAAAATACTGGTATATTGAATGTAACTTGGCACCAAAGTCTTTGATCTATATCGCACCCGGATCACATAGATCTCAAGACTGGTAAATTGACCAAACTGCATTTTACCTACATTTACAAACACAATATGGATTAACTGCTAGTCATTTATACAGCCAAGAAACAAAGTGTGTTATAAAGTCAAGAAACTTACAACGTACATTTATTACAAGTAGCTTATTTCTGTTTGATCGTATAATACCGAATAGTTTTGAATTGATTTTGGTTCTTCATGGTGCTTTCACCAATTGGTAAGACTGCTTAGACTTTCTTAAATCGTATTGAGTCATATATACCAATTCATAGGTTTTGATTTTAAAACACACCAAATAGTTTTAATTTGAATCTGCAGTGTTTCTTATCAATGACTGATTGTTCTACTACTCGATATATTTTTATTGTATTTAAAGAAATGTTTGCTGACTGACCTTCAGTGGGTTTCTGGCTATATATATATTTATATGCCGCCATCTTTTGAATGTCAGTAACCAGTTATGGTGTACATAGTTATTATTATGCAAGTCTTTTGTTTTATCTTGGAAAAGCATTTTGTTAAAACATGTTTCTTGGGGCACCACAGTTATGGCTCGGTCTGTGAATCATTTTACTATCGACCCCGGCTGGTGTATCACATTGTATATGTTAATACTTCATCCGCTTGTTTCTTTCCAAACAGATTTTAACCAGAATTAAAGTAATTCTAAATGAAAGCAAATAAATGAAACTGAAAGTACCGATCCATCATTCTATAGGTTAATTTAAAATAGGTATTGGTTAAATATAAGAAGTAACATAATTGACACAGAACACTGGTGCATTATAAATTTTATTGGATAAGTAAATTACAAGTAAAAACACTAGTATATTTTTTCATGAGTGACAACGTCATAATTATTTATAGCACAAACGACATTTATCTTTTATTTATTATTACACCCTGATATATTGAGGCTAATGAATATTCATGGTTTAGAGTGATTATCCAGACATTATAGCTAGGAATATTAAATGAGCACTCTTGCTCAAACCTATCCGTTAAGACATGTCAGTATTTAACTTGATAGATGTTACCGTTCTGAGATCCCATGACCTGTATTACCATTACAATGCGATTATCACCGGTAAACTGTTTAAACCATCATGAAACATTATATTTCTTGATATTATTTATACTATTAGAAACCTGTACAGGTGTTTAATACACCGTGTATACTCATATTAAACGAAATAAAGGGCACTTTTGACAAGTATATTAAATACGCAATAAATAATAACCCAATTTAAAACTGGTTAATGTGTTGGAAAAGCTTGTTTGTACTATATCGATTTTTTCTGATTTATTGTCTATTCCATGTTTGAAATAAATACTACATTTCAATACAGTGGACAGTTTTCGTGTGTGCACAGAACTAATTGAAGGTATTAGCCTTCCTATATATAGTGCAAAACGCACAGCTGTTCAATTATATTTATACTTTTATAACAAAAACTAGTCTTGCCAATTTAATGTGTGCTTTTGTTCCTCTTTTTATCTACCCACATTAGAGAACTCTCGAGTGTTAATGTATATACAGTTAACTTACAATATATATTTTTGACGTAGAGGGTGGTTGCCTTCACCCATTGGACTGATCGTGCTTAATTTGAGTGAGATACTCGTAAGTACGGCGTAATGCCCCGATAAAACACACCTCAATCTAATCCAATCATACCTGAATTCCCGATAAGAAACATAATAAGAAAATCAAGGGGTGATATATACCATTCAAGTCAATGCCATGTCAGCGTTCAAGCCAGTTGCACCTTTTGGGGGGCTGCTTATTAAATAAAGTATATTAGACACTTGAATAAGGATGTATCCTTTCAAATATTCACCAGAACAATATTATGATACTGAAACGTCACTCTGTAATATTATTCTTTTTATCCAATCATAGATAAATTCATAAAACGGAACTGTTTCTTTTTATAATTTACTACAGCAATTTCAAAATCGGCAAATTTGAAACCATAAGGCGTTATTCGAAAAGTGACGACAAATATCATAGCGTCTTTGTTGCTTGGTGAAATGAAACTCGCTCGTATGTAACGTCAAAATAGAAACGAGGACCTTGGGAGCAAAACCTTTCAAACCCTCATAACAAAGAGTGTGATTTAATGGAGTGAGGTATGAATTATGTCACCTTTTAACTAGCTTAACAATAATGAGACATAAGAAATACCATGGTGTCAACTGTTAAAATATTCACGATAAAGTCGTCTCTTTTGTTTCTTTGAGACGTAAAACTTTTCGAGAATTGCTGTTCAGATCATTTCTCTAGGGGAAGCCTCTCGTTAGGGACATAGCCGTACGAGACCGGTTGCTCAAAGCTCTGTTAAGTTACCGGTCTTTTAGATGATTTTACGCTAAATTAAATTTCTATAATGAATTGACGTCACTGAGTTACTTTGTGAGGCAACGTCATGCTGTTAGGCTACAGGTGTGCTTTAAACAACCGATCAACGGTCTTTACTCAACAATGGAGGCACGTGATTTTTCAGCATAGACACACGCTACACTTATAGTCGTCTTATGTGGCTATTTAATATATACCATTCAATTTATAGAGAAGTACAGCCTCAGTATGACGTTAAACACTAACCTATCAGTGGATCGTATAAAGCAGATACATGTAGTAAAAACGTATCAGATTTCCGTTCACTCCTGTGACACTATCAATGACAAAGCACACCGAAACACATGAACGTCGTGACTTCCCTACTTTATCTGTCTCATCTGGTCTATATACATTATTAAGAATAAAAAAGAGTATACGACTAGAATACAATCGATTAGAACAGGGCTCATTCTATCTGCTGTTGTTAATTTTTTCAAACATTCCAACCAAAACATGCCTTTAACATTATCTCACACGAGCTATTTGACGCCGATTCAAAAATACACGTGCCTGTTTTTATGGCCGCCGTTTCAATCACTACTAACAGAAAAAAATAAACATGGAAGATTCGTTTCAGTATTATATTCAGTTCTCATTATATATCTATGGAAGCCTGTTTTTGCCACCCACATCAAATTCACAGTCATAAGTAAGACGTAACTTGTTTGATATTGTGAGTGACTATGTCGTTATTATGAGTTATTATTTTGTCATTGCAAGTTAAAAAAACTTGTTGTTATAACCTATCCAGCTTGTGATTGCTAGTAGGTATCGTACTTGCTAGTGAATAACTTGTTAATATCAATAATCCATCAGGTAATTACAATTGGGTCACGCATATATAGGTTGTAATTATGAGTTACTTTCTCGTCATTGCGAGTAAGCTTCATGCTATTATGATTGATCACTCTGGTAATTACAATTACGTCACGCTTTTATGTGTAGTAATTATGAGTTACTTTCTCGTCATTGCGAGGAAGTTACATGTTATTATGATAATCCAGCTCGTAATTACAATAATGTCACGCTTTTATTTGTTGTAATTGCGAGTTACTATCTCGTCATTTCGAGAATGTTACATATTGTTATGATAATCAAGCTCGTAATTACAACAACGTCAAGCTTTTTCGTGTTGTAATTATGAGCTACTATCTCGTCATTGCGAGGAAGTTACATGTTGTGATGAGTTATGCAGCTCGTAATTACAATAATGTCACGCTTTTATTTGTTGTAATTGTGAGCTACTATCTCGTCATTTCGAGAATGTTACAGGTTGTTATGATAATCAAGCTCGTAATTACAAAAATGTCACGCTTTTATTTGTTGTAATTGTGAACTATTATCTCGTCATTGCGAGGAAGTTACATGTTATTACGATTAATCCAGCTCGTAATTACAACTACGTCAAGCTTGATGTGTTGTTATAATGAGTTACTACCTCGTTAATGCGAATTAGTAACTTGTTATTATAAATAATTCAGCTCGTAATTACAATTACGTCACGCTTTTATTTGTTGTTATAATGGGCTACTATCTCGTCATTGCGAGCAAGTTACATGTTGTGATGAGTTATCCATTTTGTAATAACAATAACGTTACCCGTTTATGTGTTGTAATTATGAGTTACTATTTCGTCATTGCCAGGAAGTTACATGTTGTTATGATTAATCCAGCTCGTAGTTACAATTAGGTGAAGCATGATGTGTTGTCATATGAGTTACTATCTCGTTAATGCGAGTAAGTAATTTGATATTATGTTAAATGCATCTCGTGGTTACAATTAGGCCACGCATTTATGTGTTTTATAGCTATCTAGCAACGAAGATTTAGTTCTCAACTTACCCCTGGATGTGTGATCAATAACTTTTAGTATTACGTTAGTACTTCTAGAGTCCTAGATCGCAGTTGCTGAATCGAGTCCGTCTGTCGACCAGCAGGTATTTGAGTGAGTCACACGATGTGGCTTCGGCAATCGCGGAGGTTGTTTTTGCGAGTTTTTCTACCGGTTTGCCACCGTCAGTAGGCAATGAACAATGTGAAGAAGAAAATCCGTCTTCAAATTAAAGAAGTACCCTAGAGCACGATAATAAACCCCAATCAAACAAACAAACAAACAATGATATCGCAGTTGAAGTACTCAAGGGGCGCTATGACAACTTGAGAAATTACCTATCTGGTAACAGCGAAGTAGCTAGCCGTTATTGCGGAATACTTTATAAGCCTTCTTGAAATTAAGAGTTGTTATTTGGGCATAGGCTGTCGCCGGAAGTGCTGCCTCAGGTATGCGGTTCTTGATACGTTGAAGAAATGTATGAGGTGCTTGATACCTTGAAGAAAAAATGAATTTGATGTGGCATATCAGGCTTCCGTTTTCGTTTATTGTTTTAAAAACATCATGATATAATTGAGTTTGATCGACACAACTCACATCATTAGTGCAACAAGTGACGTTGGTGTGATATACTTGAGGGGAAATAACTCCAGATATGTAAAACCTATATAACTCTACTAAACGGATATCTTTCTATCGTTGGATTTCTTTTTAAATCAAACTTCAAGTATATGGTCGCATTTGACAGTATATTAATATTTAAAAAAGAACATAGCTGTCATGCAGGAAGTATTTTATAAGCACACAGTAAGGCGACCTCGCCAGAGTTCAGTTGGTTGCGCTTCGGACTAGGGATCTCCTTCACACACCTATCATCGGTTCAAGGCTGCATTTCCACCCGACAGGGAAGCTCTCCGGCGACTACCGATATTGCAGTCGCTTTTTACTAGGTTTCTTCTGAGTTTAACATAAAACCAAAAAGTTCTAAGCCGTCATTTAAGCAAAAATATTATTTATTGAGTACGTCGACCACCAGGTAGGTAAATGAGTCCGACATCGTGGCTCCGACAATAGTGGTGGTTTTTCCGCGGATTCATCCATGTTTTCCAGCGCATTTAGGCAAAAAATAGCGTAAACAGGACAATCCGCCGTCACATGAGTGAAACGCCGTGAAGTATTAACATCAAAACCCTTAATGAAAGAAAAAAAAACAAACAAAATTTTAATTAGTACGGTGGTAACGAATTAAATAAACTGGTATTGGCAGCTGTACGGTGGTTCAATAGTCGGTAAGTGGTCTATAGTACAAACTATTCCATTCATTGATTGGTCACGATTAGCTTAACAGAGCTACAACGGTGAACGTCTCAACTTATAAAACACTTGCTCACTTACAATTAAGCACCAAAAATGTTAAATGGAGAAGTTAATTAGTGGTAGTCTTGCGGTCTTCTGTATATAAACTTGTTATTAACCATCTGATCAAACAAAAAAAATC
>JAVFBW010112548.1:0-11529 GCA_034783835.1 Mopalia ciliata | reverse complement strand
TACTTCGGCAGCGGCGATACATTGCTGGAATAGCGGCATATTGTGTTTTCGGTAATTCAATTTACCGTCGACATCAGCGTCGTCTCGCAGAGTTGATGATGGGCAAATGTTTTTACTTCTACCACGGGTTAAAAAAACCCAACTTAAGCACCTCACCAGTCTAGTCTTTTCGTAATTGTTGAATTAAACTCTGGCATTTCAGAATGTATCCTTTAAGTTCGGTATATTTAAGTCACCAATCTGAATCCAGTAACTGAACAACTCGTTGACTTCGCAGCCTGGCCTTTAATCGGATCGAATAAAGCCACACATCTTTCCGGCGAATGCACAAAATCAATGACGTCACAACAAAAAGCAAAGCACCCAAACTTGCTGACACAGCGATGGGTATTATGGACCCGAGTCCTAGGGATGCATCGACCGCACACAAGTTCCCTTTTATATCAGACAACAACACTCCGTATTTTTCAATTGGGTAGGCGCAAACATATCTTTGCGGATAATCCGTCAGGTTAATCCGAGCTCTTGCGATCCAGTTAATAAAATAAGTTTCGTCACATGTACAGCGAAATGGATTTCCGGCTAAATTCATCTCCATGATTTGAGAATTGTGGAGCTTCTCCACAGACTGTTTGCTGATGTGTTCTATTTTGTTATCTTGTAAATTTAAAACTTTCGCCGTCCCGAGTCGCTCAATAAATTCCGATTCCATCGCTGTTATTTGATTATATCCAAGATTAAGGACTTGAAAGTTGGAACTATTTGGCAAGAAATCCATCGGTAATTTCGCGAGACAAGTCCTCGTCAGGTCTAACGTTGCCAGATTACGAAGCCGTTGTAATAGTCGTGATTCGGTCAAGTCTAAATTGGTTAGATTATTTCCTGATAAATTTAACGTTTGAAGGTTTGTTAGATTCTCTAAAATTGTTTTAACCACGGACTCTTTCAATGGACATTGGTTCTCTGCAAACAGAAGGTGCGTGATATTAGGTAAATTCTGACTGTTTAACCAAATTGATTCTATGCAATTTCCTCCGATGTCCAGTTCGGTTAAAAACTGAATTCCTTCTAAAGATTTAGTGTTAATTTTGGTGATTTGGTTATTGGACAAGTTCAAACTTTTCAATTGTGGAAATTGCGAGAAAAGTTTTTTATCAGCAGTAAGGTTTTTCAGAAAGTTGTTCGACAGCGATAACGTCGAGACTATGTTTGTCACCATACCAGAAAAGAGATCTTCCGGAATATTTTCCAAGTTGATATCATCCAGTAGAAGAGTGGATAGGTTTTTAGCTTGGATGGACTGAAGGATTGTCTTCAGATTGCCTTCTGATATAATGGTTCCAGTCAGGTCAAATCTTTCTAGGAAAAGGAAATCGGAAAAAGTGGATTTATCGGCTCGCTCAACGAAACAGTCATTCATGGTAAAATGCTTTATCTTATTACGTGAAATATTACTGAACGTCGTCCTATTGAGTTCTCTAAAAGTTACCCCGGTAAAGTGAACTCGCTTTACCATCGTTGGAGGTCGTGGAACATTGCTGAGTTCTACGACTTGACACGTCATATCCCCACCCACTTCGGGGCACATGCACGGGTAACACAAGGTTTTCTTCCCGTTAAAGTACCAGGTTGTCTCAGGGGGGCAATCCGAATCAATAATTGCCACTTCGCTCAGAGAAGTCTCAAAAAGGTTGATAGGGTTTAAACAAGAATAGTAATTTGGATAATCCATTGCCGTTGATGCTGAGCCTCGTAACCATTTCAAAAACCCATACAACTTACAATCGCAAGAGAAAGGATTATTGCTTAGGTTCACCATCACGGATTGAGACTTGTTCACGATGAAATTAATTTGTTCCATTCGGACGCTTTGAATTTTGTTCTTATTCAGGAATACCATCTCTAAGTTAGGCAACCCTAAAAATGTCTCAGGTTCCCAGCTTTTGAGCATATTTCTTTCTAGATAAATTTCTTTTAGCGATGTCAGACCTTTAAATATTCCAGGAGGCAAAACAGTCAATCCTGTTCGTTCTAATTTCAAAATCTTTAAACTGATCACACATTCGAAAAGGTGAACAAGGTTCTCTAAAGTAACACGTTTCAGATAATTCCCGGATATATTTAGCGTTTCTAATTTGCCAAGATTTTTGAAGAGTGTTTTCGTTTCTGGAAGCGAAGAAAAATCAAAACGATTATCAGCTATGCTGAGAGTTCGAAGTGATGGCAAGTGAAAGGCGTATGGGCCCAATCTTTTGATCTTGTTTAGGTCGAGGTAAAGGTGTTCTAAGGAGTCAAGTCCGGTGAATGTGCCTTCGTTTACAGATACTATTTGATTCTCGGACATGATCAAAGTCTTTAAATGTGGCACCCCAAAGAAAACTTCAAAATGACCCAGAAAGTGCAGTTTTCTGATGGAATTCCTTTTAAGGGAGATAACTGTAACTCTTGAAGTCTTCAGCCCATCGAAGAAGTGACACGGAAGCGGTGCAGGGTCAAGGTCGTCCAGGTACAACTCCCTTATTTTCGTGTATCGGAGTCCGTAGAAAGCCAGGCGCAGATATTCCGGAATCACCATAGTCCTGTTGAGTCGAAGGACTTGCAACTGAGTCAGCCGTGAAAATATTGTCCTTGGGCTCGCAATGGATAATTGACAACCATTCAAAGTCAGCTCAGATATTTTCCCCGTTGTCAGATTAGCAAATGTGGACTGGTCAAAGGTTCGAAAGACGCCTCCGTTAATGATAACTTTGCGAATCTTATGTACTGGTTTGGCGATGAAAGGCAACTCAAAACACTCCATGGTTTGTTTCGTTGAATTGCACACACATGGTTGACAAGCTGCAGTATCACCTTTAGCAATGCAGTATAATGTCGCTGTTAATACCAGAAGAGACGTTAGAACTTGTCCGAGCTTCATCTTATGGGTTGGAAGTCCGACCACTGAAAGAGATAGAAATGGAAAAATTTTCATAGTTTTGATTTACACGCAATTAAACTTTGCAAGTTCAAATCCAACAATTTATTTATTGGCGTCCTTTTCAAGGGACTTTGCATTGACTAAGATATGCGGTCAGATAAAGTGCAACATTGTGTATCCGTTACTTACCTGTTTATCTCCCTTTTGACTTTGTACTTTAAATCAATGCACAATGTTCTGTAGGTAGGCTACGTTATTTCTTGTCCATGTTAATTTTATGTGTCTTTCTTGTTGGTGATATCCACCCTTTATGCTGTTCCTTCGGTTATTGATTGAAATAAGCGATAAACCCCGGCCAAACAAAACTATCCACTGACGCTACTTACGGGGGAAAGCTAGCGTGAATACTGAATACCAAATGGCTCGTTTGAGAACGTGAAAGCTATTCCCACACTTAGAACACCATAGTTCATACACGTGCTTATTACAGGCTTTCTATATGTTCAGGCTCTATTTATTTTTCGGTTATTTTCTCCTTTAAGGCATTTTCCAGGTAAGACCTTTATTTCCGAGCTTAGACCCGTGGACGAATCGAATCCACGACGAAATAAAAGTATAGCAACGATTTAAACAAATGTTAACATTTACCTGAATTGCGTTTTCTGTTGGACTCCCTGTCTTTTGTTGTCTGAACTAGTTCTTTTAAACTATAGATTCTCATGTGCAAAGGTATCTGTTTGCTGGTATTTATCAATACATTTGTTAGGTCAATGCCCTGCTAATGTTGTATGCTTCTCATTCGTGGTATTCAGGGTAAAGAGTGTGCAGTTTTTTTCTTGATATTTAGCGTATATTTTTGTGCCGTTGTCTAAAAATGAGGTCAGTACAAGCGAATGAATTACACTTGATAGTCTACGTGTGTCTTTACGCATAGTGTAATTATTTAATTGTTTTCCATATTTTGTTTTATTAGATACTTTTTTTGCTGACTTAATAAAACTGTTCGGGATTCGGGACCAATCTTTTCCAGTATCACAATTATACAAATACACACAGTTACAATCGGCCAAATCTCGCGTGATTCTCGCTGTTGTAATATCATCCCTTCGCTTGGCCGGGATAGATGTATCACTCTACACGACACAAGCGTTTGTTTCCGCGGAACCTTTTTACCAGCGTTACCACACTACACGGTCACCTGGTTTGTAAGCGTTTGATAGTAAATAAAATACGTTATTAAAAAAAGAATTGTTTTAATCTTAATAATAAAGTGTGTGACACATATATATTCGATAAAAATAAACAATAAGGGAAGAAACACAAAATTACCAAATGTTTGGATTTGTCCCTATCTATATATAATACTATACACAACACATAGAGTATAACACATAGATAGGGACAAATCAAAACATTTGGTAATATTTTATTTCTTTTCTTATTGTTTATATTTCTCGAATATATATGTCATACAATTGTTAATTAAGATAAAAATAATTATTTTTGAAATAGCGTATTTTATTTACTATCAAACACTTGAACGTACCACCCGATGACTTTCATATGACTTAAAAATTAACTTTAGAAGGAAATAGCAGATGCGTACGGGCTATACATTATCAGTTGATTTGTACCTAACACATGCATGTCTTACTGATATAACAGCGACAATCGTTCGCGATGGTTTGCGCAGTACGGTTCAGAACTTTCTTGTGGCAATACCATTTCTCCCAGCTTTTTGAGGGGAATTAGACAGCATATCAGTTTGAAACTTTGGCACTTTTCGTTTCGAATTTTGCCATCAGCTTCCTTGTACTGCAATGGATATGTGAATTGATCTCTTTAAGACAACGCGAATGCGTTTAAATGAGCAATTTTTTTTTGATAAGAAAGATATATTCGGAGTATACGGAAAACCATTTGACCTTTCTGTGAGGTCGTGGATTCCCTCTGGAACTTGTTCTGGTGCTTTCCATAGCTATTCGTATGACAAATGAACCTTTGTCCCATTTGAGAGATCTTCACGTTAAGGTATGGTGCTCTCTGACATATATTAAAGTTAACAACACAGGTATGTGTTCGAGTAGTGTAACTTTTTTATAGGTCATCTAGGACGTTAAATGGAACAGGACAAGTTATTTCGTGTGACAACTGTTCCGCTAAACGGACAATTGATCGGGAGTAATTGTCAAGCGACAAGTGCAACCATGTATATGCCTTACTTACGGAAGTCAGTGGAGTGTATTGGCGGAGTAATACAAAGCTATGTAGGCCTATCAGACTAATCCCGTCGGAGCAGATGCTGTAGCGCACAAATGTCATAGATTCTATATACACTGACAAAACTATTCCTAAACAATATTCATCGAATAAAGCATCAACAAAATATTCCATAAATTTCAAGGAATAGGAGATGAAATTTGTCTCGTGGCCAAAGATTATATCAAACATATTTCTGGATTATCCTATAGACAGAAGATTCCACGCGAGTTAAGGACAATTCCACATTGAAGGGGTTAAGGAATTATTTCTGAAGCCTTGATAAGGACTTTTTTTAGAGTGTAGAATGTACCATGCTGTGAACTTCGGTTCTAGTATCTAGTTCTAAATATCGCTTAATCGACTTAATAAAACTTTGGTTAGGACTTTTATGCTTGACAGAGAAAATTTAAATGAATGGCAATCCTTTACTTTCTTCAGTTCCATAGTGAATTGTCGAATTATATAAAAGCTGTTCTGAATCTCTTCCAGCAAAACCACAAAAATCATTTCTTTATCGAATAAGCAACTACCTTAATTGGTGCCGTTTTTTCAGTTGGTTTGTAAGTTTTGTTGCCTTCCGCTTGTCCGGCTGGTCAGTTTGACACTGAGTCTAAACTAGGTCAGCCATTATCTCCTATAATGACTCCACCTTGGGTCCGTTTTCGTCGAAAAAGCAGGAGTTTTCTAACGGTAAAACTGTCATCAGGCAAATTAGGCAAATCTTACTTTCTTACTTTGTCTATAGGCGGCATTATCTACTAAACCTGGTCGAATCTGAGGCGATTAAAAAACTTTGACATTGTTGACAAATCTAACCAATCAAACTTTTATTTCATTAGTTATAGAAATTATACTCTCAATACACTTAGGCTACATACAGAAGCATTCTGTTTGGTCTGATTTACCAGAATGGGGTTCATTTTGAAACCTCCAATTAAATTGGCCATGCCCAGTCCTAATTAACATTAGACTGCGATTGCCATTTGGTTAATCCTGACAAAGTTGTTTCTCAAACAGCCAGTTAAACGGCCGGGGAATTAGATACGAAATAGACAATTGCAGTCTGAAACGCCCTAAATGACAGGACATATTTGATTTCCTCGGCGGTGACCCTGTTCTGGTCATCCTCTGCCCAAACATCGCATTTTGTCAACGGGTCAGACACAATGATTTGTCTATATAACGAGCCGCTGCATGGCCAGTCAGTGAGCGTAAGAAACAATATGTCTATTTAAGGTCTACTTAATTAAAACCTCTGAGGAAGAAATTAAACAAACACATACATTAACACCATTGGAAATTGTTTATCAGTCAATGGAGCACTTTTTTACTGTACATACAAAACTACGGGCTAATGATCATAATGGAATTAAAGTCATTCCTGTTTTGAGTCAAATAATCCAAAATCAGATATTTCGTGGAAATCTGCAAACCCCTTTTTCATTACAAGATAAGAACTTCACTCTGTGGTCCCCTATTGTAAGCTTTAACCCAGTTTTTACTTAATTATGTTACATTTTTTAACTAAGTTTTCCTAAATATCAACTTATTCAACACAATATATCGTTCAGTGTCACATTGTGATGTAAACATAATACTGACAGTCATATACCAAAGTTTCTAAGAATAAATAAAGAAACGAAAATAGCAAGATTACAAACTAATGCCTTTACCCAAATGCCTTATTCAACGACTTAAATTGAATGTAATACCCTTCTATAATTGCAAAATTTAAACTCACAGATTTTTTTCTTTAAGAAAACTTTAATAAAGTTTGAGTAGATATGTTTTGTTCTTATAGTAAGTTCACATATATAAATCAGGAACCAGTTAATATATTTTGACGATCATCTAGGGAAGGACTATTTACACATAGTAATTCAGCATGGACTCGTAATGTTCCTGATCGCCAGAATCTGCCACCGGTTCGCCATTCTGCTTCGCGAACTCCTGTAAAACAAAAAAAGAAAACACACATTAGTGAGACGTTTGCGTCCCTAATTTAAAGTGGATAACTTCACAGTTACCTCCCTTTCTGAACGTTTGTGTGATTGGGGTTGAACTTCGTACTCAATGGTGTTTCACTTATATGACGACGGATTGTCCACTTCAGCAGGTCCTTGCCTAATTACGGTGGAGAACAGGGGGAAACAAAACTAGCAAAACAACCCCCCGCGATTGCCACGCCTTGTATCTGATGGTCGACATAACGGTAGGTCAAATTAAGATTAATAAGCGCATACGCTGCCACTTTCTAAGCAACGGACGCGGGTCCCACTTCCTGAAAGAGCCAACTCAAACGTTGGCTTTGGTTAGTTGAACTATAGACAGCTTTAAGTGGTTAATCTAAATAAAATAGGTTCTACTTGGCGGATTTGAACTTACTCGAAAGTCCATCAAAAGAGTTAACAGAGATTCTACTCTGTTTGTGTTATAATATTATCTAGGTGATCTCTGAATGCCTATATTCACGCCAAATATATTTTTATTTACATTATGTATAGATATATTTCGTCAATACAGTTGACCTAAAAACAAAAGAAATGGTAACTCTGACCTCCAATTCCTCGAAAGTAGTCGTTCCTTGGTCAATCTTTTGACCTATACCGCTCTCATAACTGGAATAACGGGCCTAAAGAAAACAAGAAACACAACACCCCTGTTATAAATCTGCCAATGTCAATTTTTTTTGCGGATGAAAACAATATGTTACTAAAGCAATTCACAGGAAATCACGAAGAAAACTCACAAATACCATCCATCAAATTTCATTACACTTAAGACGGAAAGGCCATGAGGCTGGGTCCAAACTGACTAGGCTACTGGAGTCTTTCTAACCTGTAGAAATAGCAGGACGGCGAATGCTACCATGCGTCTGCACTGTATCTTCCGATGTATAACAATTGCATAGCCTTATTCTGACTTAAACCATCCTGTTTTCTTCCTTGAACCATTTTGGGTTATACCAACACATTAAACGACCACACCACGTACATTTCATGTCGATAGCAATATTTTCTGAGCACTCCCTTAAAAATGTCTTCCGCGGTAATTAGGTCATGTGGAATCAATGTTACTAGTATTTGTTATTTTTAGAGGCAGGCCTTATTTGTAAAGTTTAAGTACAGCTGTATAGTCTAAAAGATAAGTATTCGCATCTAGTTCCAAACTCGGTCACGTCTGTAGGTTGCTCAGGAATCAACTGCTTAAAGGAGTGAGCCAAGGCGTTGTACACTTATTATGAAGGCATATAAAGCCATTATGACCACTCAGTCTTTATCGACGCCTTTTGCTTATAGATCTCATCTTCGCTACTCATGAGATGTATTCCTAGCTCCTCTACATTAATCCCGGGATTAGTATAAAGATCTGTACTTCACTAATGCCAGATTCAACACATGGCCTTATAACCTGAATGTCCAGCTACGCGATTGCGCCCCCTAGCGAACAAATTACCAATCTTAGAGTTAACTTCCCCTGTTACAATTCTATTCAACCAATCATTTGTGTGCTAACAACTTTTCTCTTTATTTTTCATTATAGTCGATATATACTAGTTGTAACAGGCCATCATATTGGTCACAAAGATTTCCCAGGCAGCCAATGAATTGCGTGGTTGCAGAATCTGGTTATAACTTCTAGGTCATACAAGGGTTGTAATGTGGTAGCTCGAAAGCCCTAGCTGATCAGCGAATATCAATTGATATATGTGTTTAGTGATTGTGATATAGATTTAATATGTCTCATTACCTTGACTTGTTTCTCGATAACACCCTCTTCCAAAATCTTTGCAGCACATTTCAGGCCTCTTGCGAAGGAATCCATAGCCCCTTAACAGTAAAGACTGAACAGTTTTATGTGGCCAAAAAAATGTCCAGGTACAAATACGCTCATGAAATGGCGCATTTTTAACGGACATCTATTTGGTTGTCATTAATGGATCTTTTCAGACTATAGACTTACCCTGCTCATAAATGTGGCCTCTAAGGCACATTTGGACGAAAACCCATCAAAGATTCAGAAACGAAACGTCAAATTTCAAAACAATTTGAAACAACCTAATTTGCTAATTACTAATGAGATTATCTGATTTTGAATATTTGAGTTTAACTGTCATACGCTTATTTATTTATTTATTTATTAATTTAAAAAGATAAATATATAAACAGATTAATACATGTTGACATGTTTATTAATAACCCTAAACAGCCTTCAACACAGCGTAATGGACGATGTATTGACTTACCTATGTGGGAAATAAACATATCTTTGAGGTTGGTGGACTCTCGTCTGACCTTACAGTCAAAATTCAAACCCCCGGGTGCCAAGCCTCCCTGCTCCAATATCGTCTGAGAAAGTGAAAGTTATATCGAAATTTAAATGAATATAATAACATATGTTTAATTGGTTGTTTCGTTTATGCTGTTTCGAAATCGAACCCGTGACCTCAGATGTGAGGGGGTATGTGGACCAGAAGCATACACTCACTAGAGGGTACACTGTAGACCACTCCGCCATGGAGGCTCCCACAGCGGAATGCCATAAACTTACACAGGGAAACAAAATGTGAGCACAGAGCGTGAAGATATGACGAACGAAAGGGTTTAATTTTGCATTGGTGATAAATTGTGCATTATGTTCAATTGATACTGGACCCATTTTGGATGGATTCCTGTATGACAGGGAAATACTGACCATGCAAATATTAAGATTCATAAGGTGATCGAACATAACATTATGAATTGTGTAAACATTTGACGAAAGAAATTTGCCGTGTGAATGTCCATACCTTCATAACTAAAGTACAGTTTTTGATATCCATAGGGAACTGATCCGTATCCCATCCCAGATCTGGCGAGCCAGTGTTCGAATCTACGGATCCCAACATCCCAAATCTACGAGAAAACGGATAAAGAAACGCTCAGTCAAAGGCACACATACACATTATTAAATTGTATAAATATAAATATGCTTAAAATTGATAATATTATTTTTTTGTTGTTTTTTAAAAATAATTTTAAGCAGTTATATCTCCCTATTTATGGAAAATAAAATACAAAAAAATCATATAATACACAAAATTATAAACAGGTTTAAGACAATTTTGTGGATGCGTGTGGGTCTGTGTGTGTATCGGAAGTGTACATTTTTCATATGCCTACAGTGGTGAAGGGTAGATTTTGTTTTAATTGGCAAATAAACTCAAATTCTACTGTATACCTACGCGGATGACATCACGACATCGTGCTCGTAAGAATGACCCGCCAAAGTGGTGTGATTCGGTTCGACGTTTATCTGAAAATACATTTATTTGAGAACTACATTCGTATTAATCAGAGTCAATTATTCACATTTTCATTTGCGTGCGATTTATCTATTTCTCTGCAATAAAAAAAAAAACAACCTGGAATATTATAATTCATTCGACTGGGGTTTAACAGTATTTCACTCATATAGCGGTGTGCCACGCTAATGGGCAACAGGCAAAGACAAGACAGGACAACTACAGGACATTATACAAGATTTGTGTGTTGGTGTTTAACGTCGTACTCAAGGGTATTTCACTTATATGACGACGGATTGTCCACTTCACACTGTACAGCCTTATTACGGTGGAAAACGAGAGGAAACCTCGTAAAAACCACCCCCCGCGATTACAGGAGCCACAACATGTGCCTCGCTCATATACCTGATGGTCGAAAGGCGGACTCGAATCAGTGAATAGTAAATAGAAACATGTTCAGTTCAGGAAGCGCACTTGCTACCACTGAGCCACGGCCGCAGGCCCGAAATCTTTATGGAGCCACCCCGATGATTCCTGGAGCCACATCATGTGACACCCATTTACTTGAGGGTGACAAAGGGAGTCAAACCAATATGCGGTACATCGATTTTGGATTACCTGGGTTTGCTTGAGTGTGCAGAAGTATATCCAAAGACGGACCTAAATAATCCTGTTAACTTTAATTGTATATATAAATTTCTTATTTATACATTTATATATTTAATTCTTGACAAAGATATATTTAAATATATGACATGTGTTGGCCCTAAATATTGCATGTACAGGATCATGGAAGAGGAAGCATGCAGAAGTGATAAATTCATGTTTTTGTTGACTCCGTGATATCAACAGTTGTAAAAGCTTAATATTGAGCTTGTGCATTTTAATGGTGTTGATTAGGATTAAAATCTATTTGTATTTTAGTCGCTGTCGGGGGTTCTTGGACTCAAAGAAAGCAATCTTTCACTCTAGGGTGCTTTTTAGTGTAAACTGCTTTATTCTGATTTATGTACATGAATTTTACGAATGTAGGACATTTCGGATGTTTTCACCCCCTGACAACCCC
>JAVFBW010112537.1:0-14388 GCA_034783835.1 Mopalia ciliata | reverse complement strand
CCCCCCCCCCCCCCCCACATTTATTAAGAGACCTAACTTAAATTGCCTTGAATAAATCAAAAAATATATATAACCTGTCTGATTTTAGAACACGTAATAAATGAGACGTAAAAAAACTCCCCGTGTGACGGGTGGCTGGTGTGAGCTTCCATCAATGCGCTGGCTGGTCTTCTCTGAAATAAGAGACAGCATGACGCCCATTTGATTTGACGTTTTGTCCTGCAACTACGGACCAAATGTTGGCTATCTACGACTCGTCTTGTGTCTGTCCTGTATACGCGTCATTGTTTGTTTCAAGTAAAGACGAAGGTGTGTTTTACGCATCATCTCTTTCTAAAATTGTAATTGCCTAAAAAAACCTTTTCTGGAAATTCCTCTATGAAATTATGTATAATATATATATATATATATATATATATATATATTTCTAAAAAGTAATCACACTGACACAGGGCTGCTGTCAACGTTTGGACAAACTGTATCCTTTTAGAAAGACGGTACATGGAAGTCATTATAATTATAACCACTTGTCCAACCAGGAGTTTTCACCTGAATCTGTTTGTCGTTCATGACATTGTCTTTGGCCGTTTTCACCTTTTGATACTATTAACTTAAATGCGTAAAGCAGTCTTGTGTCAGTTGCAAACAGAACGAAATATATTCTGACACAAGTCAAAAGACTCCGGCTAGTTGCAAACACAATCAAGTGGTGAAAGATAAAATCTGAATAGGTGGAACGTGTTTCTCAGATTAATATAACTGTGTCACGAGTGCAGAAATTTTCATAATCTTTTTATTATCACGTATATAGGATAGCGTTGTATGGAGGGCAGTTTATGCCATATACGTATCACCTCAAGAAAATTCAACAAATAAATAGCACAGGGAACACTCAGTTATGTAATTCTGAAAATGATAACCTCTCTTAACACATTATTTCAATATATTTCAATATTTACTATGCTATCTCCAGTTATCTCCATAAGATAACTTATGGTTTGTTGAATACGGGAGAAAGTTTCTTTTATAGATACAAGTACAGAAATACCGGCAAACTGTAAAATCCTTATTATTAAATAAATGAAATAAATGAATTTCAATGAAATTAATGAAATAAAGGTTCGAAGGGCACCAGGTTATGAACAGCTTGACACAATCTTTATTTTTTCTTCTTTTTTTTCTTCCCCCTGTAGGTTGATGTGCCAAGTTATGCATTTTGTGTTCAATGTTGTAAAATGAAAATGGAGAACTTCAAATATTTTCTGAACGTTGGCGCACCTTTACAGAAAAAATATACATTTCGAATGTATTTATTTCCCCAATTCGTCGATGGAAAACATTGAGCTGTAAGCTGTGTTGTTATCAGTATAGATGAAACGTGGAGCGCAAACTGTTGTTCAGCATGCAGTATAATATTTTGTTGTTTCTGTCTCTTTGTGTCATAATATTTTATCTAAGCAAGAAAACTATTATTTAATGTTCTGTTGAGCTTTTTCTCGACGAATTGTTAATAATACTTATAGTATAACAGGTTTAACAATATTGCTATTTGTAATTTGCTAGGAAAAATATTCTAAATCTCTTGACGTTGATAACAATCCATTTTATAAAAGAACAGCTTAATTATCCGGTATGATTTCGGTGTGTCTCCATTTTTTTCTCGATTCTATATCCTCTTAAGACCCCTTGTCCACACCTGTAGACAAATTTGTTTTCAATTGCCTAGCTATTCCTTATTGAGTTGCAAATTAACATTCTAATCCAATGTCTATTTTTGTGGACAAACACTCGAACTCACAAGATAGCTCAAAGATACTACCATATAAAATGGCCTCCAAAGCTAACAAGGAACATTAACCTGGAATCTTAGGGGGTTCTTTACAAAAAGAACAATATATATATTTCCAAAGGTTACCCACACTGGAACAGGATTATTGATTTCTAATAAAACAGATGGATTATATCATAATATAAGAGATAATCTTTTCCTCAATATCTGCATTTTTTAACTTTGATTCTACGTTACAGCTAACTGAGTTGATCTTTTCTTTTAGCTAAATTTCAGATAACTTAATCCATTTGATCGCAGCCTTACCCCCCTTGACATAGGGTAGAGTCGGCTGGGTCATGTTATGTAGTTATATTCAGTATAAACTAGAGTAAATTGCGCGATCGTTGTCCGACAAGTTACAAATACACTACAGCAATATCGTGATGTTGTTCAGCTGAAGACCAATTCATTTGTTAAGTCGCTAACAATTCAACTATCCTTAAAGAGAACAAAAGCTGCATTTTAATTTCTGCCACATTACACAATTTAAAGCAGGTGAATTTGTTCGTAACGATGGCAAAGAGAAGAGCTCCGTCTCTTGACTTACTGGGAAGAACACCACGGCCCTGGGTTTATCCCAGAGTTCTGTCTTCGTTGAAAAGCTTGATGGTACTTTATGGTACCAAAATTTACTAATTGATATCTATTCCATCGACACCGCAACAGCATAAAAGGAACGCTACCATTTTACCCAAGTAAAATTGTTTCCATTAAAATTACTGCATAGTGGCGATTAATTGAAAACATAATTTTACTTGAGTATAATCGTGTAAAATAATACCATGCACCATACATTGACCAATCTCAGAAACGCATAACGTCAGCAAACAGTTCAGTTTATTCTATGATCGAAATAACTCAATATAAAACAACAATATTACATTTAAAATTTAAGACGAGTTGTTTTATAAGACCAATGATTGTAATTGTTTGTTTTTATTGTTGTTGTTGTTTTTTCAATTACTTTATTTAGGTAAAGCGTTTGTATGATTGGTCAGTATACCTCATTTTAATACTATAATACACCGATATTTCTAATTTTCTAGAATGAATCAAAGTACTTTTGGGAAAATTTTAGAGTCACCGGCGTTTTTGTTATTGTTGCGGACGATAAACTGTCATTGAATAGTTCCTGGTATCCATTTTACGTTAGAGATAGGTTTAGTTTCATGCAAGTTTACTAGGATCGCAAAATTGTCACCCGCACATAACAATATAGAGTACGGAATATTGTATACAATTTATATATTTTCGATAACGGACGTATGAAGAAACTGATAGAAATAAATCAACAATTAAAGTTGCTGTTATACTAGAAGATTTGTTTTCTGTATTTAGTATTTGTGCTATTCTTAAGTCACTCCGAAAGTATACGCATGATTGCCACCTGTGAATAATTTCAAAACCCAAATATTTTCGAAAGTTAAACACATAAGATATGATTAAAACAGGAAAACACAATAAATAAAATCAGAAAAAAGATGAATTCAATAAATCATTGTTGTCTTTACTATTATTAATGATGTAATACATGATTTCGAACGAAATATAATCAAGGACATATTTCAGCATTTATCAATAATACTTGTGAATGAGATTTGTAATCAATGTGATTTAAACTAAGTTTAATTTTCAAAATTAAACATGGAAACCAAATAAATAGCACTGATTGATTTGGGCAATCCCTTAATGGTCATCTAAAAAACAATTAATTGCAGTTAAATCATCTATGGAATTGCGAATACAAAAAGTAAACAAAAACAGTATTTTAAGTTTTTCTTAAAAGAAAGGTAATTGCTGAGGGAGAATCAGAGAATGTCACCCATTATTGAAGCTACGCTAAAAGCGATAAAGGAAAAAGGCATGATAACGAAACAGTGACTATACTTTGGATCTACTAGTTATACAAATAATCATATTTTCGAGCACTTACAAATTCAAAGGGAAAGTTTAATAACAATAAAAGTTACTCACAGATTGTGCACAATATTCACTTTTTAAATCACAACCACTGAATTTTATCCCCAAACATTTACCTTTGACGTGAAAGTCAGACTGGTTATAAAATATCAACAATGTTACGCTCATCTCAAAATTTCAAAAGTTGCCAATTGTTTTCATTTTAATTGGGTGTCTCACTCTTCAGATTTTTGTCGTAAGATCGAGCCATTATTCTGGAGAGAGTTTCTTGCCATTTCTGAGCCGATGAAACAGAGTCCGCGGACGGCACACAAATTGGAAACGCTGGACGCGCTTGGACTAACAATGAGGAATATGAATTAGGAGCTAATGTTGTGGGTACAGGAGCAGAGATCATCCGTTGGAAGGCACTAGGTCTCTCCGGCCAACACAGGGCTCCTGGGGCCCCGAGCATGTGGGTAGAGGAAAAAGCCATACCAAGACCATTGGTTAAAACTGCAGGTGTGGAGGGGTGAATTTTGATGATTGTGGCTGATCCCGTGGATAGCTGATTCGGTTGACGGGGTCGATTGGTTTGAAGATCTAACGGCCCGTGTTCATCTTCCGCCACATTGCCTTCCAAATCCTCTTCCCCTTTACTGACACTGGACTGATCAAGAGTACCATGTCCGGAGTCGGGTGAAAAAGAGGAACTCACCTTCTCATCGTGACAACTTAAATCGTCAGCCACATTTATTTCTGTATCTGAATCGTCCCGTCCCTCCCGACCACCTCGCCTCGTTGATAAATCGGAAGCCACAAATGTCTTGAAAGCTCTTGGGGAGTCAACGTCGGGCGCTAAGAGGCTCTCCATATCAAATAAGCGCCTCTTTATACCCGTGGGCTTTTTAACAAGCCCTTGTATATTGTCATTTTGTCCTTGTGCCTGAGGGCATCTCTCGCGGCTCGGGTCCGTTAAACTTGAGGAGGGTAAGACAGTAGTGGACACGCGACATGCATTGTCAACCATTGGTATACCTTCAGTCAACTTACACTCTTCCTTAATTTTGCCATCAATAGTTTTCTCTTCCATCCAGCCGTCCTGGGTGGGATTAGGTGGGGGTGGGCTGGGGCTATCCTCATCATCAGGTACAGAGAGTCCTAAATATTTCCTAACCCGTCTCTGTGCCCTACGGCGACGAAAGTCTCCCTTCTTGAAGTCTTCGAGGTTAGCAGGATGAATTGCCCAATAGTGCCCTTTGCCATTAGCACTTCTACCAGCTTTAATAAAGCAGTCATTCAATGAGAGATTGTGTCGAATACTGTTTCTCCAGCCTGGCCCACGGGTTCGGAAGTAAGCATAATGATCAAGAATATACTGGTAAATGTCACTGAGAACCATTTTTTTCTCGGGAATGCTCAAAATGGCCATTGCAATAAGACCAATATAACTTTGACTTGGTTTCGGTTCTTCGTGTATGAAATTAGCTCTAGGGTCGTGTTTGGCATAAAGGTACAGGTGACGAAACGGATCACTGGTATTACTCATAGGATGGTATGGCGCTAGAGTTGGGTATCCACGTAAAGCAAACTGTAAGTTCAGACGGCTGTTGTAGTCGTAGACTTGAGCCCGATGGAAATCTAAATTTGACTGGCTCATTCCACCGATAATAGGTAACATCGGAGTAGGGTTGGGCACACGGAGCCCATAGGATAGCAAACTGGATGTTCCGCCGCATAGACCTGCGGCTGTGCCTTTTGATAACTCCATATCTCTAGGTTATAACTCTGATCACTGTGTAGTTTTTTTCTCTGCTGAACAGTTCTGAACACTCTGAGTGAAAACACAACTTGTGTATCCTGATATTATTCTCAACAGCTTATAAACTGTTACACATCGTCGACATACACAGAGATGTCAATAGGCCGTCAAAAATACTGGCTTCTCATTGGTTGCTGAGGATCGAATATTAATGAATATTCATGCTTGATCAGCTGACGCCTGTCGTTCACACTTGAGGGAACCCGCTGTTTCACACCCACCTCAAATCACATTACTCTTCAACAACATTCAATCGATTCGATTATCACCCTCGAGAAGATTAATAAATTATAATATTTCTGGACATTTTTTGCCGATTCTTAATATATTTATAATCACAGCTACACATAGTCCCAAAATTCGTAAAATATTTTTTATAAAAAAATTATATTTGTAGAGTCAACCTTTTTTTTATTTCAAATCAATGACAAAGTATTATCTAAACATTTGTCTTCAAAAACTTTTCCTAAACGTTTGTTTTTGTAGATTTTTTACTGAGCAAATAATATTAAACAATATATAATGCGCAGTTCTGTGTAAGTTTCAAGCCGTAAATTATCTCAAATGGTCATCAAATTATTATTAAACAATGCACAATAATCAAACTACAAGGAATTTAGAACATGTTTCGATTTTTCATTGAAATTGAAAGAAACTGTTGTTGAATCGCTGATGTCAGTTTTCAAAGCATTGACATCTCTGACCACACAGCCTGCACAGCGTCACAGCGGTTATTTCACCCTGAACACATACTTGTTATGTATGTATTTATGTTTTTTCTCACTTGATTACGGTCTCTGATCTTCTATAGAAATGTTTTGGTCAGCCGTTCATGAAATCGACGGGGCGTGTTTATTTCTGTGAGCGTTTAAAAGGCTCGTGTTTATGTCATTAGTGGACCACCGAGTGAGAGCGATACAACAAGCCAGGCCTCGCTTCTCATTGGTTCTGATAATAGCTGCCAACTCTTCTGTAAAGGAAGGAACAAAGGGGTAGCTGTCAGGTTTTGTCAACACAACAGCCCGCGATTACCTCCTGACAAGAGACCACTCTCACTAGGGACTTCGCGCCTCCAACCACCATCCTGACCAACTGTCAGTAGATATTCTTTCAGGAATGTTTTCACTATCTTTACGTCTATACGGTTTGCAAGGAGAACAATTCAGTGGACAATTTGTTAAACTAACCACCCGGGTAAATCCTTTCTCCTGACCAAACTGTGGCACTTCATTCACCATAGAATATACTCTGATCTTCTGATTGATCACATTCCTATCAAGAAAGACTTACAGAAAATAAAACTTGGAACGGAATCAAAATATCTGTTTTGCAATGGAGAGTCAATTGAACGCCATTATAAGCTTCTGTGAACATATTCGGAAAATGGCACTTGACAAACGTGTGAAATTCGTTTATTCTTACATCCTCTGGGAAAATAACATATACTTACCAATTTAACCATAACTGGCATTTTTGTTCAAGCCTTGGTTGACAACACGTTTGTACAAGAATTACGACCGCTTATTTACTTTAAATATTTTGCACTGTAGCAGAATATATTTTTTATAGATACAATGATAAAATCAATGTCTTTTTGGAAATGCCTTTTTACCTTTTTTCTTATTAACAGACATTGTCATTTCCCACTGCTACAAGATAAGTCACAAAACCACCGGGGCGGGAAGAATCATCCAAAATGGTTGACACTACAACGTTATTAAAATCTCCACATTTCTCATTGTATCATAGATCAGTTCTTTACACAGTAATATTTACCTCTGATAGTTCAGCTTATGTATAAACTCCCCTTTAATTCTAGGCTAGTTAGTGAACGCATGACCTAATGTATTACCTGTAGTATTTCTCATTATTTCTTGCATTTGCTCTAACTTATCAAAAAAAACTCCATTGATATTTTTTAAGTACAGTTATTGTTCGTAATAACACCGCAAGCATTTTTTATAGAGAGATATGGAACTAAAATTTGATTTTAAGACCACAAATTAATCCCCTTAACTTTAATAGGACATCATTTGTAATCTCCTGTGGGATTAATCAAATTATATTTACAGGTAAGAATAGAGATTCTAAGACTAACCCTCACAGGTAACTTAATCTGGCCCCATGGAGGAGCCCTGCCCCAGGGCACAACTCAACCTGGCACGTGTCAGAGGACCACGATCATGCACCCGTTTTCATCAGGAGCGTTTTTGAAAAGGATTAACCATATCAGATAAAGTTTATCCGGATTAATCTTTAATCTCTATAAAACACTGACACACGAACGCTTCTGGAAGTAAGCGGAGCTAATGTTATCTCTACCGTGGTTTAAGCTCATTAAGAACTATATCGCAATAACAATAGTATGATTAAAGAGTTCCTTAACAAATCGATACCATATCCCAGGCCGATCAAATTAACTCAGCCACAAATTATACCTATTAGTTATAATCTGTTACTCGAGACAGTACACAATTCTGATGTTCTACGAGGGTATATACAGATAAACACAGGTCGCTTGACGTATTTACTGCAGCCAATACCCGTGTTTTAATACAGGTTGTCTAGGGACCTTTTTGTTTCTTAAGGATTAACATTAACTGCTTTGTAGCCTGCATATTCGATATATGGATTAGTTACAACCCCAAAAAATTATCATTGTTTTTTTTATTTAAATAATTGACTTTTTCTCAGATGCGTAAAACACATGGCTGGGTATGTTTTATAATCCTTTTACCGGATATTTCAAACTAACAGCCGATTATTTACAAAATCTAAAGCATACACGGATAGGGATATTCTTTAACATTGAGTGCTCGGCATATGTGTTATAAATTTGACCATAATTAATTTGATTATTGTGACAATGGCGCAAACTGACATTTCTTGAAATGTTGAACGACTTGAATAACACAATGCTTTCTTAAAAATTGAAAAATGTTATAAAATACCTGTTTTCAATTAAATAAAAGTTATAAAACGTAAACCATGTTGGCACATATTTTTGTAGCCAAGTAAGTAGCCAATTTTATTGTTTGAGTTATGTGTAAATTTTTTTACTCATATAGGCACACAAATATGTTTAAATATTTGGCCCCAATTTACAGGTTTTCGTAAACAGATTCTGATGGTTAATGTTAAGTTAAAATATTTTAACTAGTTCATAGCTAGTACCAAAAAATACAGTCGAACTAGTTTAAACAAAAAATTATTACAAAGAAGATAAAAATCTTTTTTTGCTATCCCTGTTGTATTTCATTTAGGTGTTTTTATTGACTGAGGTTTGTTTTTTATTGAGGTTTGTTTCTGTCCCGTTTTTTACTTTTTACTTTTTTTAAATTTATTATTTTGTTTTTTGTTTTTGATGTTTTCGTTGTTTGTTATTTCGTCATTTTTTAATGGGAGGGGATGTAAATTTGGCTTGGAGAGAAATATAATAATTTGAATTTTTTTACCTTTTTGATTGGTTTTACTTGGTTTAATTCTATATTTTTATGTATCATTGTAAATTGATTTTAACAAAAGTCGTAAGTTTATTGATACTATGTTTTAACAATCGTTGATAGTAGAGTGTATAGCCATGTTTAATCAGTGTTCTGATTCGGAGATGTACCAGAGGAAAGGGAGAATTAGTATTCTTAATAGTATGATTTCATGTTTATCTGTCCTGTCTATCATGATCTTCGAATGTTATATCTACTAAGTTACTATTGGAGACACCCGAGTGTGTACAAACTCTTGCTGTTACTATCATCAGATTCAAAGGTTAAAATAAATAAAACCGCTAAATATATTAAGTTGGCAATGGATCTAAATGTTCCAATGTTACAAACAAATAAACTGTCTCATGCACAGGATTACTACTTATATAAAATATGATATTTTTATATGATTGAAAGTAGAAAAAAAAGTAGATTTTGGCTACCTCTTTTTAAAATTGCTACTTCTTTTACACAATTTACTGTTCAATGAACCAAACAACGGTTATTCAGTTTTTTCCTGCAATATTGTGTTAAAGGTCAAATATCTATAATAAAAAAAGGAGGTAAAATAGTGAAATGTCAACTTCTTTGGCTAAATCTAAAAAGACGAAAAAAGATATTAAAAAAACTGAATGACCTTTTTTTAGTTTTATATGTTGAGATGAAATGTCAAAAAAATAAAATCAGCTCTGTAGGTATAATAACAGCTGGAGAGTAGGCATTACTTTGCCCCGGAAAATGTAAGCAGAGAAAACGGGCAAAACGTTTTCTGATCTAATTTACGGCAGTTTTACCACTTTCAGGCTCATTCCTAGAAGTTATTCAATCTTTTTTTTAACAATTTGTTTATTATATCGAATTTAGTCATTCTATGTATGTTTCGCAAATAATTATGTATATGTTTAAATATATTGTTAAATACACCAGTTGTTTTATAAATTAACAAGGGCTGATCGTGTCAAATGTAAGTTGAATTCCATTCAAGCTGTGATCAATCTCTTAATAAACTTATTATAGACCTTATTTTTGATGTTTTAATATCATCAGGAAGAGAATTCCAATCAGATACAGTGGGAGGGGAAAATATTTCTTAAATAGTTCTACAGAGAATGGGTATAAAGAGATGAGGTCTCCTGACAGGGTAAGAATTTCGCACAGATGCGGTTATTTAAAAGAGATATTTAAAAGAGGACAGTCTGGGTTACTGTGTAGGATTTTATGAAAAATAGTGAGTCTATGAATATATCGGCGAGTTCAGAGAGAAAGCAGACCAGATTCTTCGTATAGAATATGAGTCGGAGTGCTTGCAATTAGACCAGTAATTATTCTGATTGATTCCTTCTGTATTTTTTCGATTCGATAGACTGGCTTTAGGGCTTGTGCACTCTCCCCCTCCCCCCTTTAAAAAAGTGAATCGTTGACCAATGTCAAACTGGTATATTTAAGGCCCAGAGGGTTCCTTGCCTTTACAGATACTGAATCCATAGCCAATTTCTGTGAGAGACAGTTCATTTACCTTTAATTCATCTAGAAAATATCTACAATAAATTACATTTTTATAGTTTTGGGAGAATTTGGACAATTTTACCCTGTTCGGAGCACTATTGAAGCTATTAAAAGGCCCAGATCTCAAAAATGAAAAACCAAAACTTGCCAAATTTTATTAAAAGTAAAAGCCCATTATACATTCCTCTGTGAGTGGATGGTGATAATATTACTCGTTGATAATTTTTTTTCGAACCGACTTAAATAAAGACATTAATGGGATATTTTTAATAGTATCGGGCAATCTATTCCATTTTCGGGGACCTGCTATATAAATAAATATAGACTAGACTTAAAAATTAGACTGAAAAAAAGGTCGGTAAAGATTTACATATGCTGATCTCGTAAGGTAGGGGTTTACAGAAGACTGATTGAGGAAGAGTTGTCGAATTTGAGTAGGAAGACTGTATCGATGATAATCAAATTTGTGAATTCACAGTAACATATAATATAGACTTAACTTGGACAGAGGGGAAATTTTCAGTGATTTGAATAAGGGTTCACTGTGGGTTTAGCTCATAGGAAAAAGATACAATGCGAACAGATTTCTTTTGTAAAACATATAGTGATTGCGAATGAGCCTGATATGCGCTGCCCTAAAGGGCAGTGGCATATGATAGATAAGGATGAATTAATGAATGGTATAAAATTAAAAGAGACGATCTATTAACATTTTTGTGGATTTGTTTTATAAAGCCAATATTTTTCGAAATTTTCCGCAAGATCAAATGGATAGGAGATACCCAAGTAAGTTTATAGTTATACACTATATTTAAAGAAATTTGTACTTTTTGACAAGTGTCAATTTTGAACCAGACTTTTTATTTGGGCAAATAATTACCATAAGTTTTGTCTTGGATACATTGAGAGAGAGAGTCGGTTAGCCGCCAACCAGGTAGAGATCTGATTTAGCTCTGAAATTAAAATTTCAATACTGTTTGATAGGTTTGCATGAGAATAGCTCACACTGGTATCGTCGGCAAATTTCAAGTTCATACAGGATCGTACAATGCCATTGATATAGATAATTCTTTGTTTGATTGGGGTTTAACGTCGCACTCAAGGGTATTTCACTTATATGACGACGTGCCAGCCCAATGAAAAGGAAATGAAGGAAACCACCCTCGACACCACTAACAAAGACATGACGGGACAAATACAGGACAGCAGCAGGGCACAAGACAGACACCACAAACAGATCGCCTTCCGGTTCCCCTTTAGCTCTGAGAGCACCAGGGCAACATGAAGCTCCCTCCAACCGCCCGCAATATATAAATAATCAGAAGAATAAGACCTAATATGGAACCTTGTGGTACACCAGCTGTCATTGACATTGGACTTGAGGAACATCCATTGTATTGAACTATTTGGCTTTTATCAGATAAATAATTCCGAAACCAAACGTTGGCGTCTTGCAGAAGCCGTAATGTTTAAGTTTTTGTAAAAGTTTTTTGTGGTTAACCGTATCAAAAGCTTTGGATAAACCAAGAAAGGCGACGGCGCTAAACTGTTTTTTCTCCTTTGAAGAAACTAGAGCCTTGTATAAATAAGACTGTGGCTGCGTGATACGTGGAATGATATTGCCTAAAGCCGAATTGTTTGTCAGAAATTAAGTTATATGTCACTAAGAATTGATTTATCATATTAGCTGCTATTTTTTCGATGATTTTACTTATACAAGGAAGAACAGATATGGGTCGGTAATTTGAGATTAACATTTTTTCATCAGATTTATGCACAGGTGTTATTTTAGCCATTTTTAATGCTTTTGGAATAGTAGCATTCTGAAAGAATAAGTTTGCGATTTGAGCAAGAGGTTCTGCGATAAAATTAGCAATGATTTTAATATCGGTCATTGGTATACCATCAAGGCCAGGAAAGGAGGATTAGAAAGACGAAATTGTTGTTCTGGCAATATCTGTGAAATATGGTTGAAATTAAAGTTGTTGACGCAAGGTGGACTGAGAAACTCAGAAAAATTATAAGTCACGCTTGGTATTTGGGATTCTAGACTAGCTACCGATCCAAAGTAGTCCCCAAAACCATCCGCAATTATATGACTATCACAGGTTTCATTATTATCGATGAAAAATGTTCCAGGTAGCTTATGTTGGTCATTCTAACCAATAACCTCATTTTAACGTTTTCCATGAATTTTTTTGTCAAAATAGATTTTTCTATTTTTGTAAGGTTATTTACTTTATTGCAATATGACATGCTCTTAGAGGGACCAGTGATATGTCCAGATTTAAGTTGTTTTCGATACAGTTCATTCTTGTGACTAATTGATTTAACTAAGGCCGTGGTAATCCAGGGCTTCCTTATTTTTGTTTTGATCGACACGCTAACTAATGCGAACGTGGTAGACACATCATTAGAGAATAAATTAAGTGCTTTTTCGGTATCGCTTACAGCCAAAACGTTTTCCCACAATGTTTAAGAAACTATTTGTATAAAACGCCCTGTTTTCCGGGCCTCTTTGGTGGTATGAAAATGAGACGGCCTCCTTGCGAGGAACTGTGTCGTTAATAAAGTGAAAAATAGAAAGGTGGCTGAGATATGTGGTAATAAAATGCCTTAGATTATTTTTTTTATCATGAAAATTAGAATAAGTATTGTCTATCAAGGATGATAAAAAGGTACTTAGATGTGTTGGCTTTGTTATTTTGGGGAAAAAGTAGGTGCATTTCATAAGATCAAAAAACTCTTTATATTGTGAGGGACTAAATAACATTTCTTATTTGGGGATATTTTTTGTGATACCGATCCTATTTTATCATTGAAAATAGATATTTTGTTCCTGGAGGACGACATATTGTTCCATCTAAATAGGTACTTTTGAACACGTCAATCTCTACCAAAACGCTTTCGTAAACACTGTCTTCGTCAATCACGGATAAATCTTCCCTCAAACGACAGGATGTTGCCTCATCCGTCACATATAAAATGACGCCGCCGTCTTTCCGATTTTTACGATTTATCGAAAATAAGTTGAATCCAGGGATTTGATACAAGCTCTCTGGGCCGGCATTTAACCAACTCTCACACAACCCAAAAACAGAAAACTTGCGATCAATTGAATTAATAAATCTTACAAATTCATCGTAGTGCTTATTGAGACTTCTCACGTTAGGTTTAAGTAACGATAACTGATTATTTGTGTCAATTTTAAGAGATTTTACCTTTTGTTTAAATGTTTCATCCGAGTAATAATCAAATTCATGATTAGAAATTTGTTCCCAGTGGGATAATTCATATTCATTTTCATCCACAGAAGTCCTACTAATATTGTCAGTACTGTTCAATTCTAATGGATTAAAGCAGAGCTTATTGATATAATCCAGATTGATTATAACTGCCAGTGAATATGGCAGAGGCTATGCTGAAGGCATAGTTTGTACTACGGCAGGGTTTATAGCTGAGAGGGTGTTGTCATGGAGATGGGAAGCTGGCGAGAAGCCTAGCGAAAAAACAGCGTTTTTTGCGTCGACAAAAGGGCTGTAACTTTTGTTTGATCAAGGGACAAGAATCCATGGTGGCATGTAGTAATAGATAAACATTTACTTATTCACATTAATTATATGTTTGGCATTAACTAAATATTTTGATAGCCGTAAATTAAAGTTTCTGTCCACTGTTAATCAATGCATGAATAACCAGCAATGATACTGATAAGTGTTTAGTTTTCGTTCCACGTGTTATACACTGTACTAGGTGCTATTCCTAAATCCTTGTTATTTTGTTTGTTATAGTTTTACGGAGCATACGGATAGTTGGCAATTGTGGTTAAACCACTACGTTCATCAAAT